>JADBJO010006305.1:102500-137280 GCA_016801955.1 Conus betulinus | reverse complement strand
CCTGGAGCTAGAGAGAGAGAGAGATAGAGATCGTAGAGATCTTAAGCTAGGACGCAAATAGCTAGAGTCTATATATAAATGCATGCCATGTTCTTATTAACCCCCCTGTTTTTACATCATATTTTGCGAACCGGGACACCCAATGGTAACCAAGCTGTGAAAAGCAAATCTCGTTCGGCATCTGACGTTCTAAACACTATTTCTGAAACATGGAAGTATAGGTGATGAACTGCATTTGTTCCGGGATTTGCATAGAATACGTTACTTCTAAAGACACCCATTTCTTAAAACAAACAAAAAACGGCACACCGTGTTAACATTTCGTGCATGTATTTTATATGCGAGTGGAAAAAGCACAAAATGGAATTAGACAACTTTGTAGCAAATCTTAAATAAATGTTAGCGAACCGCCCAGAGAAACGTGGACAAACGAGTCACAAGACAAACAAAACGCGTTTCGACCTCTTAGGTCTTCTTCAGGTAAGACACAAACGAATAAAATAACGAAGCTAGATTTGTAGCAGTTAGAAAGGATTATAGAGTAAACTTAAGATGTTTTTGAGCTCTTGTCTCATTTTCATCTATATTTTCTTTTTCGTCTGGTTCCTGCAACACTGATTACTTCGTAACAGTGCATATATATGACGGGATATTTGGTTACCTTCTGTCTGCTTATTTTGAGATCAAAGGTAACGCCTAAACTTTGTCATTGTGAATCACTAACACTCGAAAATCGAGGGGGAGGGGTTAAACTTGCTGAATGAAGAATGATGGCACAGGAGTGGGACTGACGGAGACAGACAGAGTCAGACAACAACATCGGCGATTCTTGCACCACAAGTTCACATTCTATCACGCAGCAACTCACACTGTAATACCATTTTAGCATAAAGCTGTACAGATAACGTTGTGTAGACATAGACGTAAGTGTTACAGAGGTTAAGATCAGTGAATAGTAACAAAAGCTACAATAGTAGCTGCAAAAATAAATACATAGATTATTCGACTATTGCTAAAAAGATGTTTCCCACGGACACATGATATGTCTAACACTTCCAATGTCTTCATCAATGACACTGCAACTCTACTGCAGACCAGTGATGCTCTGAAATTGAAAACAAACAGCGAGCCCCAACATTCATGTTTGTTATGTGCAAATGATCTTTAAACCGTCTCCATCTGCGAGGTTGGGCTACAAAATGTGCAGAATTAGGACTCAATGACGAAAAAAAGAAAATGTCATTTCCCACCCACATCGATCTAAAATACCATTACCCTTCTGTTCAAACATGCGTCTGATATCATACAGACCATAAACCAGTACAAATATGTCAGGTTCGTTTCCCATGACAATAGTTAAATCACAAGCGCGTAAGAACATACTGCAAACGGAACACTACACACCCTAAAACAAACTTGTAAAGGTTCAGAACTGAACCAGTCAGATTAAATCATCTAAACAAAATCATGTTTACCACACTAATATCGACTTACGGAGATGAAGTATGGTTCTTTCATAAAAATCATAACGAGAACAGCTCACGAATCCTGTCCTTTTCCAGCACGGCCTATGATTGCATTGATTCCTGCCTCAAAATTCAACGCTTGAATCTCTCGCCGTAGCAGTAATTGGTCATTTCCTTATCAGCCTGCAAATAATGTGTTAGACGGTGTGGCTACACGGTGCAAAAGCGGACGATACGTCTTACCTTAATACAGATATATAACAGTAGTTTTCAAATCACAGAAATGTCTAACAATGCCTGGCTTGATTTATCTTGTGTTTGGCATAAAATGTGAATGAATCATATCCCGGAGCAGTGAACGAACTCTTAGCATTGTGAGAACGAAAGGTGTCATGAAAAACAAAAAGCAGTTAGAATCCAAATACGTGGGATTCCGTTGCCTATCTGGATTTACGGGTTATTAACACGCTGCTTCTAAAGGTTCTAGGGTGGTTCTCCTGAAAAACACAGTCTGACTCTGAGAAATCCGCATCAGAGTTATCCTCACTTCGATTAGATTGCCCATTACACGACGTTCAGCAGCGTTTAGTGGCTGCAGGCATTGCACTGCGGGCTGTAGTCATTGCACTGGGAGCTGTAGGCATTGCACTGCGGGCTGTAGGCATTGCACTGCGGGCTGTAGGCATTGCACTGCGGCTGTAAGCATTGCACTGCGGGCTGTAAGCATTGCACTGGGGACTGTGGGCATTGCACTGGGGGCTGTAGGCATTACACTGCGGGCTGTAGGCATTACACTGGGGACTGTGGGCATTGCACTGGGGGCTGTAGGCATTGCACTGGGGACTGTGGGCATTGCACTGGGGGCTGTAGGCATTACACTGCGGGCTGTAGGCATTGCACTGCGGGCTGTAGGCATTACACTGCGGGCTGTAGGCATTGCACTGCGGGCTGTAGGCATTACACTGCGGGCTGTAAGCATTGCACTGCGGGCTGTAGGCATTACACTGCGGGCTGTAGGCATTACACTGCGGGCTGTAGGCATTGCACTGCGGGCTGTAGGCATTACACTGCGGGCTGTAGGCATTGCACTGCGGGCTGTAAGCATTGCACTGCGGGCTGTAGGCATTACACTGGGGACTGTGGGCATTGCACTGGGGGCTGTAGGCATTACACTGGGGACTGTGGGCATTGCACTGGGGACGTGGGCATTGCACTGGGGGCTGTAGGCATTGCACTGGGGACTGTGGGCATTGCACTGGGGGCTGTAGGCATTACACTGAGGGCTGTGGGGCATTGCACTGGGGACTGTGGGCATTGCACTGGGGACTGTGGGCATTACACTGAGGGCTGTAGGCATTGCACTGGGGACTGTGGGCATTGCACTGGGGGCTGTAGGCATTACACTGAGGGCTGTGGGCATTGCACTGGGGACCTGAAAGAGCCAGCCCTAAAAGATCCGCCATTCACACCCGGCAGCTCATACTCTGGTTCAAACAACTTTTACTCAACAATCAAATAAACAGAACACATTCACAGTCATCAGGACAAATGAGCAACAATAAACCCTAGGATTATACAGCACATACTCCAACACGCATGACGGATGGACACCCATTACGTCACTTCCACGCAGTTGGCATTATCTACTGGATTTGAGCCGGATCCTGACAGAGCTCTACAACGGCATCCACCATTTTCTCCCACGAGCGACCTGTGTCAGCCCCGCTCTCAACGTGACCGTTGCCCAGCTCGCTGCCCCGACGTTCTCGCGGTGTTGATTGCCTAGAGGAAGAGAGAGAAGGACGAGGGCTTGGAGGAGCCAGATGATTAGCGTCCACCTTTTCACTCCACGGTTCACACACTCTCTCTCCACAGTGTCGACACGACATCGCCACTTATCGTACGATTATCACGTCCTTCACTGTGGGAACGGAGTACTTTCCACAGAAAGACCCAAGAGTCAGAGAATCTGCCGTTCTCACCCCAAAGCACACGCTGTCGCCCCACAGCCTCGATTCAACTCGCTCAGCCATTTACATGAGGATCCAACTATTTTCACTTGCAGAATGACCATGGTCATGACTTTGGCACTGAGTCAGCTGATGGAGAGAAATCAGAATTTATTACAGTGAAAAGTTTCTCTCTTTTGCTCGGAGAATGTCTAGATTATTATGAAGAGTGATTAACGCACCACCCATCCACCACCTCCCCTGTATGCATCTCACTGTCTGTTTCTGCCTCTGTCTGTCTGTCTGTCTGTCTGGCTGGCTGTCTGTCTGTCTCTCTGTCAGTCTCTCTCTCTCTCTCTCTCTCTCTCTCTCTCTCTCTCTCTCTCTCTCTCACTATTGTAACTGAACCATTTTTATGTCCTCGAAGTAAAAAAATGTGATGACTGCAGTCTAGTTTTGTTTTCTCACCTCATTAGTGGACATGCCAAAGATCTTACGCAACATGGTCAGGATGACATAACATTTTCACCTGATTTTATTCAAAGTCCTACAATGCTTTTTGCAGATGATGTGATTCTTCTCTCTCATACTATTACTTGTCTGCAGTGCCATTTGAATATATTGAGTGACACTGCAGAATTTCTAAATCTTACTGCAAACCTTGAAGAATCAAACGTCCCTATATTCAGGAAAGGAGGACATTGCTTCAAAAGGGAAAATGGTTTATAACGGTAAACAAAATCGAAATAAATAACATCTAGAAATATCTGGGTGTTACATTTTCCCACTGGTTTGACATTTTCATGTGCACTAGATGCCAAGTCTGTTAAAGCCGAAAGGAATGTCAATGGAATTCTTAAATTCCTTCGATCTTTGGGAGAAAACTGCCCCAGACTATACTTTAAACTGTTTGATTGCCAGATTCATCCAATGTTAACATGCGGTTCGGGAGTTTGGGCATTGACAGCAAATACTATCATTGACAGGGCGCATATATTTACATTTTAACGAGTGCCACACATTAGCATGAAGACATCTAGCACATTCGTTCATTGTAAAATAAGTAAATATCATTTGTACATCCAAACTCATAAAAAAAACTGTCCTAAACATTGGCTGAAGATTACGAGAATGCTAGAAAATCGTATTCCACTCACGACATTTAGAACGTTGTATGTCTTTCAGTGTACGAATGAAAATAACTGGATGACGCACATTTGTTTTACATTATACAGATATGGATTTGAATACATTTGGGAGAACATTGGTGTGGAAATGCCAACGAATTTCGACACGCCTTCAAACAAAGATTTAAATGTCATCTGCAAGACTTGGAAGCAGCATAATCTCGAGTAATTGATTTACATTTCATTCCACATTCAGACAACTGCATGGCTACCACAATGCCTAAACACAACTAATAATTCTGTTTTACGTAAAATTCTGACGAGGATCGAGTTGGTGTGTCTGCATGGAAACACATCGCTTAAGATATTCACAAACGTGTGAGGATGTGTTGTGCGTGTTTCGCCCAGCTGTACAAGAATTTGGACTATGCTTTATTCTGATATGTTCTGAGCATCAGAATCTCAAAGAACATTTCATTCCGAAGGGTTGCCTGTCCCAAGACTTTTATATCAACTCTGTTGTTTTGCAGATATCATCGCATTCACTGCGCCCTCTATTTTTCTTTTGAAAGTATTTACTCACATAAATACCTCTCTCTCTCCTCTCTCTCTCTCTCTCTCTCTCTCTCTCTCTCTCTCTCTGTGTGTGTGTGTGTGTGTGTGTGTGTGTGTGTGTGTGTGTTGTGTGTGTGTGTGTGTGTGTGTGTGTGTGTGTGTGTGTGTGTGTGTGTGTGTGTGTGTGTGTGTGTTTGTGTGTGTGTGTGTCTGCTGTCTCTATGTCTCTGTCTCTGTCTGTCATCCTCCCTCTCTCCTCTCTCTCTCTCCTCTCCCTCTCTCTCTCTCTCTCTCTCTCTCTCTCTTTCTCTTTCTTTCCCCTTTTCAAGCTGTGTTGATTACTACAGAAACTGGAATATGGGAACCGACAGCCAGGTAACTGCATTATAATCTCCAGCCGATTCTTTCCCTCCATAACCGACGTTCACGCAGAGTTAATTGCTTGCAGGAACTAGAAAGTTGGAAAGCCAAATAGTAAGATCCACCATTCTCACTCCACAATTGACACCTTCACACCTTCACACACACACACACACACACACACACACACACACACACACTCCACTCAACTCAATCGCCCAACGCACGTCGTTCAGGTGGCGTTGATTGCATACAAGAAAAGTGTTTTTGGGTGAAGAACCAGACAATGACTTGAGCCATTCTTACCGCGCCATTCGTGCTCTCACACGCAGCCTCAACACGACCCTTTCACGCATCACACGATTTTCACGCAGCGTCAATTGACAGCAAAGGGGACAGGCAAGGAAAACCTGCGCCAGCAATTAAAAGAAGGTCTTACACATTCCATGTTCAAGCTGTCACCGCACATTCCATGCATGCATCAGCTTGATCAGCCACCTGTGTGTCCACAACTTGTCTCAACCGAAAGATGGCTGAAGTGATCCTCGTCGACGCCACAGACGGACTAGCAGTTGACTGTGATATAGTTCTGTCAGGATGTTCCAAGCTTGCCCGTAGACTATGTACCTGACACATCTACACAGCAACAACAACCAGAGAAATGAACAAACACAAATTAACATTTATTCAACACCGGCACGGCCTTTCTGACTGACAGAGCCAGACAATACATAACCTCCACAATCTTCTCCCCACAAGCAACGTGACCCGTTCACCTATTGCACTACTTTCACACAGTGTGGATTTTCCTCTAAGAATTGCACTAGGGATTTTCCCTCACAACGTTTGTATGCTCGCGAACAATCTCAACACAGCGTATTAACTCGTTACACTTATTCATCACAGAGCTGACTGCCTGTAAGAATTGCACACAATCACATTCACTATTCTCACCTTAAAGCTTATGTTAACACACACGGCCTCAACGCTCTACGACTCATCACATGAGGTTCACTCAGTGTTGATCAACTGCAGGAGCTGGAATACTGGGGACTAACTGAGCTGGACATTGAGCCGTGCTGCTGGGGTCACTACTGCAAGTTCAAGGAGAACAAGAAGACGCTGACGGCCCTGGATGACAACTTCACCTTCCACCTGGAGGAGGACAGCGTCAACAACCCGCCCTCCAGCTTCACCAAGTTCAAGCGCAACATGTGGATCTTCCTGGAGGACCCTTCCTCCTCCAGGGGAGCTAAGGTGAGTTCAGGTGACCTGGTCGGAGGGTTGGTTGAAGTCAAGGGAACTGATGATTGCGATGACGACGGTGATGATGATGACGACGTCGACCGTGATGATGATGTTGATGCTGCTGATAAAACTGACGATAATGAGAATGATGACGACATTGATAGCGACGACGATGACAATGTTGATGACTGATAACACCGACGATACTGAGAGTAACGATGATGATTATAAGTAGAATTACAAATATAACCATTATACTACTTTCATCGCTTCTGCTGCTGCCACAACTGCTACCACCACCACTGACGATGATAATAATAATAATAATTATAACACTGATGGTGATTATGACGATAATTAATAAATAAAATATCAATAAACATGATAACAATAGTTATGATGATTATCACAATTATGATACTGTTACTATTACAACCTCTACTACTGTGACTTGTAACTGTGGTAATAATAACAATGTTCATGTGATGTCTCATTACTCAAGTTAAATCCTTTGTATGATATATACAATTATAAAACAAAAGTTGCTCTGATGTCTTAGAGTGAAGAAATAGGACGAGATGAGCATTCCTATTTGCAGTGATAGTTAATCTGTCTAACTAACAGTATGCGCTTGAGAGAGTGAGTGGGGAATGATAAATGCTTCTCAAATGAGTCTTCTGCAAGCTTATAGTTTTCAAGGAGCAGACACTCTCCAATGGGGAGCAAAAACTCACTAACATACAACTCCTGGTCAGATACCAGTAGAAACCTGATCGTTTTTTCTCAGTGACCGCTCAAAATGGCAATTGAGCTCTTCTGCCTTTTCGGTTTTAAGAAGAATGCTACCTCAGAAAAAGGCTGGTGTGCAATACCATGTAATGTTGGTTGAGTTTTAAAAAAAAACCACCAAAGGTGCCACCTAAGAAGCAAACGAAAATCATGAAAGAGTAAAACAAGCTACATTTTCTAGTAAAAAGTAGAAAATATTAAAAGATAAGCTCTTTAGACACAAGTGCTGAGGGCCAGTTCTTGGAATGAATCCGCAAGGGACTAAATTATAACTGACCAATAAATTCCAAGGATAAGTAACCGAGCACCATTCCAGCAACTTACAGAGCAGCTTGGTGTTGCAAAGACTGCAAGAAATATTCAATTATTAAACAAAACTTGCTCTTATGTCTTAGAGTGAAGAAATAGGGGGAAGTTTTGTTTTATAATTGAATATTTCTTGCAGTCTTTGCAACACCAAGCTGCTCTGTAAGTTGCTGGAATGGTGATCGGTTACTTATCCTTGGAATTTATTAGTCAATTTTACACACACACACACACACACACACATACACACACTCTCACACACACACACACACACACACACACACACACACACACACACACACACACACACACACACACACATGTATATATATATATATATATATATATATATATATATATATATATAAAGCCACGATTAGGGTATTCAACACAGCTTAGTCCTGTCTGCCTTTTGGATATGAAGAAGAAAGCCACGATGTTTCCAAGTGGATGTTCAACACACAGTTACATGTGTGCATACCGGTTCATTGTTTGTATTGTAATCTGCATGTCCATTTTCCTGTTTGCGTGATAACTCAGCCCTAGTTTATTGGCATTGTGCAGTCGGCTGGATCCAACCAGTACAAAGATATAATATAAACTAATGGAAAAAAAAAAATAATGTATAAAAAAAGTATGTCAGTGTCAGACGTTCGGTTGTGATCGACATAAATTGCGTCTACACCAACGGCGCTGGAACTCGTTTCAGCGTAAAAGGGTGAAGAATTTCTGTCCATTTTAAGAGACGAAGTATAGGAAAAGAGTTTTCAGAATGTTGATGATGATGACGTTGATGAAGAAGATGATGATGATATATCATGATGTGGCCTGTTGATCTGTCAACATATGAATGACACTGTTGTTGTGGCTGTTGTTTATATGTTTTTTTTTTTTCTTCGATAAAAATCGATTGTCCATGAAAGAAAGGTCTGACGTCATTGTCGTACTTTCCGATCACATAAGACCTGAATACATCGATCTGTAGAAACAGAAACAGATTGTATTTTGGACTAGCTCCGCAATAAACAGCTACGGTCAGTGATAATCGGAAAAGTGAAAGAGGGAGAGATGGAGAGAGAGAGAGACAGATACAGACAGACAGACAACAGACAGAAGAGGAGGAGAGAGTGTGGGTAGAAGTCTGAGAAAGAGAGAAGAAGAAGAAGAAGAAGAAGAAGAAGAAGAAAGAAGAAGAAGAAGAAGAAGAAGAGAGAGAGAGAGAGAGAGAGAGAGAGAGAGAGAGAGAGAGAGAGAGAGAGATGAACTTGGAGAGAGACAGAGAGATAACCATGGAAGTGGCACATGTTTTATTCAGTACAGGTCACTGCCCTTGCTGCATGGGGTTTCCTTATATCATGAAACATCAGCAACAACTATTAACCCCCAAATACCATAAATATTAATACAACGTTAGCATTTAGCTGCGACAGTGCTCCTTTCGGGTGTCTTATATATATATATATATATATATATATATATATATATATATATATATATATATATATATATATATATATATATATGTGTTGTGTGTGTGTGTGTGTGTGTGTGTGTGTGTGTGTGTGTGTGTGGTGTGTGTGTGTGAACGTCAGCGGTATATATATATATATATATATATATATATAGTATATATATATATATATGTGTGTGTGTGTGTGTGTGTGTGTGTGTGTGTGTGTGTGTGTGTGTGTGTGTGGAGAGACAGAGAGAGAGGGAGACAGATATATGGACACACAGACAGGCAGAGACAGAGAGAGAGAGAGAGAGAGAGAGAGAGAGAGAGAGAGAGACAGACAGACAGACAGACAGACAGATAGACAGACAGACAGAATGAGAGTGAGGGATGGAGAGAGAGAGAGAGAGAGAGAGAGAGAGAGAGAGAGAGAGAGAGAGAGAGAGAGAGAGAGAGAGAGCCAACCACCCAGCCAGACAAACAGATAAGGTCCCACTACTTTCCGTCACATTCATGGCTGCACATTACGTTAGTGCCGTATTGTGGCCATGGCCAAAGGTTGTTGTCCGTAACCAGTAGGGTGCCAAACGATCAAGTGCTTTGAACTTGGTGATACTGGGACTGAGGGGTGGGTTGGGGAGAGGATCATGGGAAGTGGGGGCGGCGACAGGGTAGTGGAGGACTTTCAGGTGGAAGAGGAGGAGAGTGTAGGGACGGAAGGGGGGGGGCACGCTATGAAAAGTTCGTCCAGCCACAATACCGCCGTAAATCGATTAACTCGTCGTTCTGCTGTATGCGAACGAATCGGTCATTAATCAAATCCTGATTTATTTATGATCCAGTCATGACGTGTCCCGGTGATTCTGCTATAGTCATTGTACTCTCTCTGTCTGCTAGAGATCTGGGTGGAAAACCACAGTCATCATTCTGTTGTTACATCTGACTAGACCCTCGCCACACCCACCCCAATCACGCAGAGGAAGGATTCTTGGTTTAGGAGACTTGATGGACAATTCACTTAGGGTCTCTGGTGGCGTTTGTTGATTATTTTGTTTATCTGTTTGTGGTCATTTTCTAACTAGAGTGTTTAAAGTTGGGTCATTTTTACAATAGGAAAGGGTAGCAAGCATACTTTTCTTTCTTTCCCCCCCCCCCCCCCCCCCCCCCCCAAATATCTTCAGTCATTCAGTTTTGGACAATTTTGCCTTCAAATATGTTTCAGCTGTGAATGGTCTCTGTGATCGGATTAAAAGAGATTGGGGATACAAAAAAAAAAAAAAAAGAATTAATGCATGAAAAAAAGTCAAGCCAAGCGTTCAGTTGAGCCTAGAAGATATTGATCATCGTGGCAAAAAAAAAATGTGGGAAAATGCTGTCTGTACAAAACACACACACACACACACACACACACACACACACACACACACACACACACACACACACACACACACACACACACACACAAACAGACAGGCAGCCAAACACAGACAGAGACAATATAAGAGACAGTGTGTGTGTGTGTGTGTGTGTGTGTGTGTGTGTGTGTGTGTGTGAGTGAGAGAGAGAGAGAGAGAGAGAGAGAGAGAGAGAGAGAGCCAGCCAGCCAGCCAGGCAAGTACAGAGTGAAGAGGAAAGGAGAATGATCTTACGAAATCGATATTTTCATTACCTCCCATTGCTTTCTGTCACTTTTGTGGGTACACATAACGTTAGTGCTGGATTGTGGCGATGGCCAAAGTCGTTGTCCATAACCAGTCAGGTGCCAAACGATTAGGGCTTCCAACTTGGTGATGTTATTGGGAGGAGTGGGTTGGTGAGAGGATCTAGGTGGATGGAAGAGGCGATAGGTATTAAACTCTCAACAGTTCTTGAGATTGTTGCATTTTGCATGACGGATGTTCTTTTTTCGTAACATTCTGCGCATTATTTCTAAAATAATAATATTTTTGTGACGATTTGTCTATTTTGGATTTTTAGGCGATATATACTGCTTGAGATAACAAAATGTTGTTTTAAATACCATAATTCCGGGAAGAAAACCGTCGATCACCGGTGATCGAAATTCAAGGGAAAGAACTTAAGAGACCTTAGGGTGGAAGGAGATAGGAGGAATGGGAGCATGTGGAGGGAAGGGGGACACATGTTCAACCTTCCACAATACCATCGCAAATGGATTAACTCGTAGTTCTACTGCATGTGAGCGAATCAGTCATTAACAAAATCCTGATTTATTTATGATCCTGTTACGATGTATTCTGGTGGCTCTGTCTGTGTGTAAGAGGTCTGGGTGGAAAACCACTGTCATTATTCTGTCGTTACATCTGACCAGACCCTCGCCAAAACCCACCCCAGTCATGCAAGAAAACGAGCCTTGATTTAGTAGACTTGACGGATCTCATGTTGGAGTCTCTGGTGGACTTTAGTTCATTTGTTTGTTAATCTGTTTGTGGTTATTTTCTAACAGGGGTGTTTTTGATTGCATTATCACAATGGCTAAGGATCGTAAACATACTTTTTTGTCCTTTTTTCCCCCCCCAATCTCTTCAGTCATTTACTTTTGTGCAATTTCCTCTTCAAATATATCAGTTCTGTATGGTCTCTGTGATTGGATTAGAAGAGATCGGGATTTGAAAAAAAGCAGAAAATACACATATGAACAAAAATAAGTACGGCAAATGAAAACGTTCCATTGAAACCAACAGATGTTGATCGTCGTTCAAAAAAAAAAAAAAGAAAAGAAAAAAAAGAGAAAAGCGAGAAACTGCTGTCTAAATAAATAGAACCCAGGACGACCAGAAAAGGGTAAAGGGAGACAGCTGGAGAATGTTGATGATGATGAAGATATTGATAGTGATGTTTCATGATGCGGCTTGTTGATGTTCCAATAAATAAACACTTTTGTTGCAGCTGTTGTTTGTATGTTTTTGTTTGAAGGAGATCGATTGTCCATAAAAGAAAGGTCTGACTGCATTGTCGTCCTGTCTACTTAAATGATAAGACCTGGATGCATCGATCTGTGGGAGCAGAAACAGATTGTGTGCATCTGACTGGCTCAACAATAAACAGCTCCATTCAATAGTAAATGGTGTGAGAGAGAGAGAGAGAGAGAGAGAGAGAGAGAGAGAGAGAGAGAGAGAGAGAGAGAGAGAGAGAGAGAGAGAGAGAGAGAGCCCATGGAAGTGGTACATGTTTTATTCAGTACAGGTCACTGCCTTAACTCCATGGAGTTTCCTTATATCATGAAACCTGAACAATGAGCATGAAAGAAATGGTGACCTTGGAAACAGAGTTGCAACGATTAATAACCCCAAATACATAAATTTAAACATAACGTTAGCATTTAGACTGTTTAGCTCCTTTCAGGTGTTTAGTATATATACTTGCATAATGTTTTCAAATTCTACAGAAGATGGCTATTATTGATTTTCATTTGCAAGGGTAACAGAGAGTGAGACAGACACACACACACACACAAAGAGGAAATGAGAGAGAGAGGGAGACGGGGGGGGGGGGGGGGGGAGGGGGGGGGGGACAGAGACAAACAGACAGAGTCAAAGACAGAGAAAGAGAGAGAGAGAGAAGACAGAGTTAGCCTGCCAGTCAAACAGACAAGCAGATATGGAAGGGGAAAAAGGGATGTTCTTGTGAAATCAGTATTTTCTTTGCGTCCCATTGCCTTCTATCACTTTCATGGGCACACATTAAGTGAGTGCTGTATTGTGGCTATAGCCAAAGGTAGTTGTCCATAACCAGTAAGGTGCCAAACGATTAAGTGCTTCGGAAGTCAGTGCTGTATCGTGGCTATAGCCAAAGGTAGTTGTCCATAACCAGTAAGGTGCCAAACGATTAAGTGCTTCGGAAGTCAGTGCTGTATTGTGGCTATAGCAAAAGGTAGTTGTCCATAACCAGTAAGGTTCCCAAACGATCAAGTGCTTCGAACTTGGTGATATATGGGAGGGAGGAGTGGGTTGGTGAGAGAATCACGGCGAGTGGGGGAGGCGACAGGGTATTCGGGGACCTGGCGGAAGGAGAGAGGTGGGGCGGGGAGCGTGTGGAAGGAAGGGGGACACATCATGTGAAGTTGAACCCACCACAATACCCCGCAAATCGATGAACTCTTTGCTCCGCTGAGTGTTAGTGAATCGGTCATCAACAAAATCCTGATTTATTTATGATCCAGTCATGATTTGTCCTGGTGGTTCCGCTACAGTCATTGTGCTCTCTCTGTGTGTTAGAATTCTGGAAGGAAAACCACTGTCATTATTCTGTCGTTACATCTGACCAGACCCTCGCCAACACCCATCCCAGTCATACAGGAAAACGAGCCTTGATTTAGTAGACTTGACGGATCTCATTTGGAGTCTCTGGTGGACTTTTGTTCATCATTTGTTTGTTAATCTGTTTGTGTTAGTTTCTAACAGGGGTGTTTTTGATGGGCCATTATTACAATGGCTAATGATCGTAAACATACATACTTTTCTTTCCTCTGTTTTCTTTTTTTCCCAAACTCTCCAGTCATTTAGTTTTGTGTGTGATTTCTTTTCAAATATGTCAGGACTCTGCATGGTCTCTGTGATCGGATTAGAAGAGATCGGACTACCAAAAAAGGAAGACTAAATAAAAAGAAACAATACATTTGAAATATATAACTGCGGCAAGTGAGACGTTCCACTGAGACCAACAGATGTTGATCGTTGTGGCGAAAAAAAAAAAAGCGAAACTGCCGCCTGTATAAACAGAACCCAGACAGACCTGAGAAAGGTACAGGAAGACAGTTGTAGAATGTTGATGATGATGATAGTGATGTTTCATGATGTGGGTTCTTGGTGTGTCTCTTTGTATGGTTTCAGTTTGAAGGAGATCGATTGTCCATACAAGAAAGGTCTGACTGCATTGTCGTTCTGTCTACTACTACTATAATAAGACTATAATACATCGATGTGTAGGAGCAAAACACATCGAATTTGACTGGCTCAACAATAAACAGCTTCACCACGCTGTCTCCCAGACCAAACACACTACAGCCAATGTTAAGAAGAACGGACGCAAAATCTTCCAAATTTATTCAAGAACAAATTCATTGGACCATTGTACGAAATCAACAAATCAAACGCGGACAGCGGGCTGTAATGTCCAATCACCCTTCCTCAGGATCGTCACATAAGCCACAACTGAAAACTGCACCATTCAGTACCGAGTGTAGCCACCGTTTGCCGCCAGGCAAGCGGCACAACGTCGACGCTTGGAGTCCACCAGGGTCCGAAGAGTGTCCCCGCGGTATGGCCTGCCACTCCTGCTGCAGAAGAGAGTGAGCTGGGCCACGTCAACAGGCGGGGGTGGTTGTGGGCTACCCGCCGTCCAAGGACATCCCAGAGGTGCTCAATTGGAGCCAGATCGGGTGAGCGAGATGGGCCACTGCATCCGGATGATCCCCTCTTGCTGCAGATGATCGTCCACGACACGGGCTCGGTGTGGACAGGCGTTGTTGTCGTCTTGGAAAACAGCAGCGTTACCCATGGCCTGAAGGGCGGGCTGGATCAGGGGCCTCACAATCTCTCGTCACGGTACCCGCACCCCTGTCAGCATGCCTTGAATGACGTACAGGGGAGTTCTGTCTTGACGACTGAAGCCACCCCAGACCATCACAGAAACCCCTCCGTAACGATCCACCTCACGAACTGTGGCGTCAGCAAAACTTTCTCCTGGCCTTTGCCACACTCGGGTCCTGCCGTCATTGAATGCCAAGGTGAAGCGGGACTCATCTGTGAACAGCACTCGAGACCATTGCTGCCTCGTCCAGCGAACGTGATGACGACATCAGTCTGCCCGTGCTCTGCGGTGAGCTGGAGTAAGTGGTACTCGGACTGCTGGTCTCCGGGATGACAGCCCGAACTCGTGCAAACGGTTACAAACTGTCCTTCTACTGACATTGACATTTGCAGCCTGCAGGAGCTCACGCCTTAAGTGGATGGATGAGGTGACAGTCCGATTGCGTAGGGCAGACAGCAGGAGGATCGGTCAGCATGTCTGTCGGTACACACCGAGGACGGCCTGATCGTGGCCGATCCTGCACGCTGCCAGTGGCCTGAAACCTCTCTACAAGACGTTGGATGGTGGAATGGGACACGTTCAGACGCCTAGCCACCTCGCGGCCAGAAATCCCTTCGTCAATCAACGCTAAGGCACGTCCACGATCGGCAGGGTCCAGTCTTTGCCTTTGTGCCATGCTTTTTTGGGCTGGCGTAGACGACCGTTTCTGTTTACAGATTTGTGGCCAACGGCGTCTGATCTGTGTTCATGAACGAGGTGCCATGCACGTGCATCATGATTGACCACGAGCATTTCGCCCTTTTTTTTCAAACTCATATGCTCCCACAGCACCCATTTTACCGGTTTTACGTGGTTTCCGCACGTGCAGCTGCGCTCCACCTTGTACCGCAGTGGGCTTTTAGGTATTGAGATCCGTTAAGGAACATCTGTTCAATATGTCTAACCAAGTTTGGGTCATTGTGACTTCGTTTCAAGCCTATTATTTACACACTCAGACACTAACGTCAAAATGACAGGTGGCCCTTAACTTTTGCCTGTAGTATATTAACAATCAGCATGATAACAAATGGAGGCTTTGGAAACAGGTCTGCAGCAACTCCAGAATACTATGAATATTAATACAACGTTAGCGTTTACAGTGTTTACCTGCACTGGCATTCCTTTCAGGTGTCTTTTATATACACTTGAATATTTGTTTTTCAAATTCTTCAGAAAATGTCTGCTTTTGATTTTCATCAGCAAGGGTTAGACAGACGAACAGACAGACATAAGAGAGAAAATGAGAGAGAGAGAGAGAGAGAGAGAGAGAGAGAGAGAGAGAGAGAGAGAGAGAGAGAGACCCAGCCAGCCAAACAAATAGACAAGCAGAGATGGAAGGGGATGTTCCTGCAATGTCAATATTTTCATTACATCCCATTGCTTTCTGTCACTTTCATAGCTACACATTACGCTTGTGCTGTATTGTGGCTATAGCCAAATGTTGCTGTCCATAACCCAGTAAGGTGCCAAACGATTAGGGCTTCGTAGAAAGTAATACAGGGATGGGTTGGTGAGAGAAACTAAGTGAGTGGGGGAGGAATTGGAGGACTTTCGGGCGGAAGAGGAGGGAAGGTGGAGGATTGTTGGGAAGGAAGGAAGGGAGTACGTAATAAAAAAGTTCAACCAGTCACAATACTGCCGCAAATCGATTAGCTTGTCGTTCTTCTTTATGTGAGTGAATCGGTCATCAATAAAATCCTGATTCATTAATGATCCAGTCATGACTTGTCCCGGTCGTTCTGCTGTAGTCATTGTGCTCCCTCTGTGTGCTGGAGGTCTGGTTGGAAACCACACAGTCATCATTCTGTTGTTACATCTGACCAGACACTCGCCAACTCCGATCCCAATTACGCTGGAGAATGATCCTTGGTTTAGGAGACTTGATAGCTCTGATTTAGGTCCCTGGTGGGGTTTGTATATTTGTTTGTTTACCTGTTTGTGATCATTTTCTAACTGGGCTGTTTTTGATGGGCCGTTTTACAACAGCAAAGAGGTTGCAAGCATACATTTCTTTCCTCTTTTTTTTCTAGACCTTTCCAGTCTTTTAGTTTTGTGCAATTTCCTCTTCAAAGATGTCTCAGCTCTGAATGGTCTCTGTGACTGGATTAGAAGAGATCAGGTTACAGAAAAAACATTGACAAGAATTGATACACGAAAAAACTTAAGTATGTCAAGTCAAACGTAAAATGGAGATCGATCGATGTTGATTGTCGTGGCGAAAAAAGTGAGAAACTGCTGTCCATATAAACAGAACGTATACAGTCCTGAAAAAAAATGGAGGAAGAGAGTCGTAGAATGATGATGATGATGACGATGATAATGAAGATGGTGATGGTGATGTGTCGTGATGTGGCCTGTTGATGTGTCAACAATTCAAGGACACGTTCGTTACAGTTATTCCTTGTATGTTTTCTGTTTGGCCAAATCGATTGTCTAGGAAAGATAGGTCTGACAGCATTGTCATTCTTTCTGATTACATGGTAAGACCTAAATACATCGATCTGTAGGAGAAGAAACACATTGTATTTTGGACTGGCTAACAATAAACAGCTGTGGTCAATAATAACCGGATCACAGGGACAGACAGACAGACAAACAGAGACAGGACAGAGAGAGAGAGAGAGAGAGAGAGAGAGAGAGAGAGAGAGAGAGAGAGAGAGAGAGAGAGAGAGAGAGAGAGAGAGAGAGAGAGAGAGAGAGAGAGAGAGAGAGATTCGGATGGTTTATTCACATAGGCCTAGGCCCCTTATGAAGGGGTATGGATATAGTACATTGGAAACAAATGTATGCGACATGTAACAAAAGTATAGCAAAGTAAGACAAATCGTTTGTAACTTTTAAGAGGTAGCCATTTCTCTAATTTAAATGCCTTATAAAAAAAAAAAAAAAAAAACGAAAAATTTTGAACATCTATTGTTGATGTTGAAGACATCAATAGGGTCAATCTAAATCGGGAAGGCTGGCTATAGAATTTCGGCTTATTCGGTTTATTTCTAATATCCATAAGGGCTGGACAACAAAGAACAAAATGCATCTCATTTTCTTGTGACACTTTACAAAGAGGACAAAGCATATCATTGTCATCAACATCGGTTTTGTATCTAAATTTATGTATTGTTGAATCCGATATTCCAAGTCTAAATTTTGCCATTATGTTTTTTAAGTGTCTATCCATTTCTAAAGTTATATAAGGTTTCAAATCATGGGAATTACCAAACTGTCTGTAAAAATCAAACCTTTTACTATTATGCACATGGTTTGACCATTTTTTGCCAACGGCAGTCAACTAGACGTTGACGAAAGCAACTTATAAACTTTCCAGCACAATGATTCAGCCATACAAAAACCAAAACCCGTGTTCAAAAAGACACATACGAACTTTACTTGCCCAGTTTTTTTTTCCCTCTAGAACAAGATCATAAAGCATATTATAAGCTTTACGAGGTATTCTGTACTCTTCCATATGGAGTAAATTAAGCCAGTATCGGATGCATTTAACGGCAGAAACAATATATATAGGAAACCTATTCGTCTCCCCATACACAAGATCATTTGGCGTCCGCCTATCTGCATCTAGAAATTGTTTTTTAAAGCGAAAAGATGCACAGATTCACAATGGTTTGCAGCGTTATCTAATCCCCATAATTCCGATCCGTACTGTGCAATTGGCTGCACTTGACTATCGAACAGCTTGCAAAACACATAAAAGGACGTATTGTTGAAAACATGTAACTTTTTCATAATACAAAACGCAACATTTTTGGCCTTGCTAGCGAGATCCTTGCAGGCACTAACAAAACTCAGACGAGTAGAGAAAAGCATACCCAAATATCTATAGGCATTCACAACAGGCATGGGAGCATTATTATAGCCATCGTTCTCTTGCACTCAAATAACCACCCTTACGAAACACAATAATATTACTTTTAGATAAATTAACTTTCAGCTGGAGAGATGCAGCTGAGCGGTGTAAGCTATTCAGTTGTGTCTGTAAACCAATGATTGTCAATCTCTGATATCAAAATCACGTCATCAGCCAGTAACAGAATAAACAATTCAAACGCATCAGAAGTCAACAAACTCCCGCGTCTCCCGTTATCAATTACCTTTAATTGCTAGCTCGTTGATGAACAGTGAAAATAAAACTGGACTACGAGAGAGAGAGAGAGAGAGAGAGAGAGAGAGAGAGAGAGAGAGAGAGAGAGAGAGAGAGGGGGGGGGGGGGGGGGCGGGGGTCGATACTCTGAGAGACAGAAAAATAGCCGTGGAAATGGACCATATTTTATTCAGTACAGATCACTGCCCTTACTGTGTGGGGTTTGCTTATATCATGGAACATAAAGAATCAGCATAGAAATAAATGGAAACTTTGAAGAAAAAGAAAAAGTGCCAAGGTTGATTTTATTATTATGTATCTTTCTTCCCTCCCAGTCGCTCTCTGCCCCACCCCCTCTCCTTTCGCTCAAAGATCCCTTAATACCCTGTCGCCTCTCCCACCCACCTAGATCCTCTCTCACCCACCCCCCCCGCATCCCAGTATCACCACCTTCGCAGTTCTCTCTCTCTCTCTCTCTCTCTCTCTCTCTCTCTCTCTCTCTCTCTCTCTCTCTCTCTCTCTCTCTCTCTAACAGTACAGAATTTTGATGACAAAGGTAACACTATAGCACTTTTAATGGAACATGTAACGATGCAGTATTCTTCATGAGAAAATGTAACAATGCTGCGTTCCTGATGGAAAATAAAACATGGAAAAAGTGCAACATTCTCGATGAAAGATATTACAATACAGGATTCTTGATGATAAATGTAATAATTACTGCATTTCTCGAACAGTGTGTTCGAAAACAAGGAATTATTACAGGAATGCAGGAATGCTGCTTAATTATTGTAGATCACGTCGAGAGTGCTGGCTTATTCAGGCTTTGACGATTGATAGCTAATGGACCCCAATTGACTATCCAGACTGAACTCTGTTTTTATTGATAGCTAATGACCCCGAAAGAGACTATTCATACTAAACTCTGTTTTTATTGATAGTTAAATGAACCCGAATAGGACTATCCAGACTGAACTCTGCTTTTATTGATAGCTAATGAACCCGAATGGACTCCCGTGTATTTGGACCCCTCATCATTTTTCAACGTGTATTTGATCATTCTATCCGACACTTTGCTGTTTTATTGAGGTTATGACCCATTTTTAATTGTTGTCTCTGGATTACTTTTTTTGCTTTTCAACGTTTTTTCTCCCTCTCCCTCGACACATTGTAATTTCACGAGGCTTTCATGCATTTTTAATTGTTGTCTCTGATTACTTGTGTTATGTTTATGTGTGTGTGTGTGTGTCAACCATTGTGTGTTGTGTGTGTGTGTGTGTTGCTAGTGTGTGTGTGTGTGTGTGTGTGTGTGTGTGTGTGTGTGTGTGTGTGTGTGTGTGTGTGTGTGTGTGTGTTTTTACATTTCTTCGTAAACTCTAACATTTTGCGCTGACTATCGACCACTCTCTTTCCTGTTTGTTAACGTTTCATGGCGAAGAATCACTTACTCATTTTCAACATCGACAAGTGTAACATTTTGTGTGGAGTGCTGCGTTGTGACATTTGGCGTGGTATCACTGCTCCCACAGGCTTACGCCATCATTTCCATGTTCTTCGTGCTGCTGTCCATCGCCGTCTTCGTGCTGGAGACGCACCCCATCTTCCGGGTCACCAACCCGGGCTACAACGGCAGCGACTCCCGGCTGACCTCCGCCAACTACCTGGGCCCCAGCTTCTGCTCCTGCAAGATCCAGGGCGACGTGGTGGAGTACAACAACAACTCGGAGCCGCACGAGGCCATGACCTACCTGGATTACCTGTGCGCCGCCTTCTTCACCTTGGAGTTCCTGGTGCGCATCTTCTTCGCGCCCAACAAGCTGGAGTTCTTCAAGCAGCCACTGAACATCATCGACATCCTGTGCCTGGTGCCCACACTCACTTCCATCATCATCAAGACCGTCAGCCCCTCAGACAACGCCGGCAACATCCTGAGGTCCGTCCTGGCGCTGAGGGTCATCCGGGTGTGAGGATCTTCAAGCTGATGAAGCACTACACGGCATTCAAGATCCTCGTCTACACCATCAAGGTAGGTCTGAGCCGTTTCGGGGTGTGTGTGTGTGTGTGTGTGTGTGTGTGTGTGTGTGTGTGTGTGTGTGTGTGTGTGTGTGTGCATGTGTGTGTGCGTGTGTGTCTGCGTATATTTGAGTGTGTGTGGGTGTGTGTGTGCGTGCGCGCGCGTGTGTGCGCATATGTGTGTGCTTGTGTGTCTGAGTGTGTGTGTGTGTGTGTGTGTGTGTGTGTGTGTGTGTGTGTGTGTGATTGATTACTTTGAGAATGTTTTGTATGTATTCTTTCATCTGATGTCTGCGTTTCGGCCGGAGAGATAAAGAAATTTAAGTAAAATGACAGAAAAGTAAAGCAAAAGCAAGACCGCGTAAGCAATCAAATGAATCTCACGTTTATTACACGTTGTTCAGTGGTTTGGGCATCCCAATTTTCAGTTTCACGTTTTCGTTGTTTTCGTGTTGTTGTTGTTGGTGTTGTTTTTACATCAAACAATCTCTCGTTCATTCACACCTGGTTTAGAGTGATGGAATGTGGCTTAAAGACGAGAACGTTATATCTCGGTGCAGATTCTTAATGCGCGTGCGGGTCGAAGGGAGGATGCAGGATTGCTTCAGCAAGATGTTTACACATTTTCCACGAAGCAAGAACACTGTGAAATGACTGCTTACGAATTGACAACTGTCTTTCAAGTTATGAACCAATTTGTACAAGAATATCAACACTTTCTCCTTTTATAAACGGTCACGTTTTCTCATTTTCCCATATCTTAGTACAATAAGTGCATGGGAAGTAAGTCTCGGTTTGTATCATTTCTTACTTCCCATGGCTGAATTTTCTCTCTCCAAAGATCCTTTAAACCTTGGCGGTGATCTTTGCTCTCCCACGTGTCCTTCTAGTCATCCATGAAGAAGCGAGAGATTGGTTCATGAAATGATCTAGTCATAGACTGTGAAGGAGGGTAACAGTCCAGTCATTCTATTACTTTCGGTTCAACCTCCGTGCACTTACATGATGTGAACGAACAAAACGGATGTCAATTAATGACAATGTAATATCTGATTCTTAGGCAGAATTAAGGAAGAAGAAATAGATGGTGATGATGTTTCATCAAAATTTGGCGGTCTTAACGGCTAAGTACTCGTGCTGACGTAAGAACCTTTGAACACTAGGCGTTTAATACCAATCTGGTAAAATAATAATATTATATATGTCCAGATATTGAGCAATGCTTTTCTTTGTTCAGGGTATTCTGGTTGAATTTTGATTGATGTTTGCAAAGTATGCCCGACTGCCCTTTAAGAATCCAGTTTCTTCCTTTCAATACTATCCAAAGGCATTCCGTGGTGCTTTCTATATCATATACTATTCGCAGTGAAACATGTTCTTTTACAGTTGCATGATGTCAGACATATGCAGTTTTACAGCAGATTCCATGAAAATCTTGTTTAGAGATGTCCCACCTAATGTGATCTTTGAGTTTCTGAAAGAGATCAACATTTTGTATCTGATCTAAAATTTACAGAAGAAAGATTCTTAAAAAAAAAAACATTTCGGGTATGCTTTTAGAATGTGTATTTTAAAGGGTTGCGTGAATGAGGGTTTGTTGTTGTTGTTGTTGTTCTCGTTGTTGTTGTCATTGTTGTTCTTGTTATTGTTTTTCAAGATTTGTGGGGTGACTTCAACGCGGTGACAGTCCTGATATGGCCCTTTGCGGTCAGCTGGGCTATAAGCAACATTACCTCACCTTACCTGTCTAAGGTCTTTCCAAAGTGCATCATAAGGTAATCTGTCGCGGGGAGAGGCTGGAATCCAGAAGCACGTACGCTGAAAGGGTTAAGGCATCAGGCTGAAATGTCCTGATCTGGCGCCAGGTGAGCACCAAGGAGCTGCTCCTGATGGTGGTGTTCCTCTTCTCCGGCGTCCTCATCTTCGCCAGCGTCATGTACTACGTGGAGAACAACACCTTCAACAACATCCCCATCGGCTTCTGGTGGGCCATCGTCACCATGACTACTGTCGGCTACGGGGACAAGGTGAGCCCGTTCTCGCTGTGTCGGTCTGTCTGTATGTATATCCGTGCCTTTCTGCCTGTGTCTGTGTGTTTGTTAGGCACTGTCTGCCCGTTGGATTCATCACGGCTGTATGGCTCCTGAAACTGAAATAACTGGAAAATCTCTCTCTCTCTCTCTCTCTCTCTCTCTCTCTCTCTCTCTCTCTCTCTCTCTCTCTCTCTCTCTCTCTCTCTCTCTCTTGCACGTTTGCAAATGCACAGTTTGGAAGCTAAGATAATGGTTCTTTCATATTAAACAAGCGTACATTTATCGAAGCTAAAAGGAGAATAACAGAATGCGCGATCCCAAAACGAGCAATACGCTTTGAAAAGAACACGAACAAGAAAGAGAGGAACATGACGCACTGAATATTCAAGCGCCCACTCAGTTGATTTGAAGTCTGATTGATTGAATGACTTATTCAATTCCGACCGAGTGACTGAACGCATGATCGATCTGTGACTGGTGTATGAATGGGTCAGTTGCTTGTCCGATTGACTTGGTGCATGTTTGTTTGACTGACTGATTAGATCAGACGAATTCGGTCGAATTTTCCCACCAAATCGCAGTGATGTTTACAATATACGGCGAAACAGCTAACTCGAAATATGTATTATATCTATAAATAAGAATTGCAGAGGTGAAAAAACAAAGATAAAGTTTCAGCAGTCTAGTTATTTTTCAGCGTTTCCCCATTTAAGTTCTGTTTCATCTTCTACACAAACGTGCTAATTACCGTCTTTAAAGCTGGAGGCTACTTTGGTTTAGATAGTGTATTTTAGTTGTGTCGAAATGTAAATACTAATACAAATTGGATAGGACAACAAGAAATTCTCATATAAAACCATTTCTTAAGAGTATATGCTATAGAAATTTACGATAGATATCTGGACAGGGATGCATAATGTTTCCACAACATGGCAAAATAGTAACACATGAAAACAAAGGGGCAAAAGACCCGAGAGAGAGAGAGAGAGAGAGAGAGAGAGAGAGAGAGAGAGAGAGAGAGAGAGAGAGACTGTAGGCCACGGGATAAGGAAAACGACTCATTAATGTGAGTGAACGCCAGCATGTGAGAAACAGTTCATAATTGCACACCAAAGCGAGGCCACTCTGAACAATAGACAGACATCAGAAAAGACGGAGACCAGTTCTGTACGGTTAGTTTCAAAGTGATGTGACTGCAGGTAGAAATTGAAACAAATTTCAAAAAGAAATTACAGTAAATACCAGTTAATACCAAAAATTACAGTTAATAACAGGAACGAACAAATTACAAGACTTAACACGATGCATTTCGACTTCTTAGGCCTTCTCCAGTCAGTATTCAGCCCAATGAAAACGAAGAGCAACCGATCATTTGTCTTCTCGAATTGGATGAAAGTTGGGCGTTGAATCGCTCGTTCTTCGTTTTCATTGTCGTGAATGTTGTTTATCTTACCTGAAGAAGATCTAGGAGATCAAAGGTCGTCGTGTTTCATCTTTTGTTTTTCCCTGCTATCTGGCTGATGAACTATAATTTCATAATTTCTGTTAAAAATCAGTTCTGTAGAGACTGAAAAAAAGAAAGCGCGAGGTGAGATTTTTTTCATCTATATTCTGTTCACGGTCAGTAATTTTAGACTTTGTAAATAAGCAAATACATGAATGTACTTTAAAAAAAAGTGCTAAGGGAAAGAGTAAGTACCTGATTTATCCATATGTATCTGATTTATCCATCGGTCCATATGTATCTGAACTGTCCATCGATCCATAAGTACTTGATTTGTCATCGATCCGTATGCACCTGATTGTCCATCGATCCATATGTACCTGATTAATCAATCGATCTATAAGGACCTTAATCATCCATCTATCGTATATGCATATGATTTATTCATCGATCCGTACTTGATTTATTCATCGATTCGGAAGTACCTGAATCATCCATCGATAATTGAGTACATTCTTCATCCACCGATCTATATGTACTTCATTTGTCAGTCGATGCGTAAGTACCTGATTTCTCTATCGATCCATGATGTACTTGATTTATCCGCTGAACTGTAAGTACCTGGCTAACCCATCGATTCATAAATTATCTTATTCATTCATCTGATTTATCTTTCGGTCTCTGTAAGTATCTTATTTATTCATCTGACTTATCCATCGATCCGTAAGTACCTTATTCATTGACCTGATTTATCCACCGATCTGTAAGTACCCAGTTTACCCATCGACACGTAGGTAGCTGATCCCACCCATTGATCTGTTTGTGCCTGATTTGACAATCGATCTGTAGGTACCTGATCTGTCCATCTGTCCGTAAGTACCTGATGCAACTATCGATCTGTAAGTACCTGATCTGTCCATCTACCCTGTAAGTACTTCATTTGACCATCGATCCCTAACCCACCTGATTTGCACCTCTATCCGTAAGTACTGATTCAGTCCATCATCTCTCAAGCACCTGTTTGACCGCTCTATGGATGGGTGGGCTTCTCCTCTACCTGCTGGCAGGTGCCCTTTACGGAAGGAGGCTACATCCTGGGCTTCCTGTGCGTGCTGTGCGGCGTGCTGACTGTGGCCTTCACCGTGCCCATCGTCGTCAACAACTTCACGCTCTACTACGCGCACGCGCAGTCCCGCAACCAGCTTCCGCCGCAGAAGAAGCGCGAGCTGCAGCAGAAGCTGATTATGAAGAACCAGAAGGCCACCGAGTTCATCAAGCGCCTCGCCATCAACGTGCAGCAGCGGCGCAACAATAACACCACCACCGCCGCCGCCCATCGCCTTGCTGGCGGCGGTGAAGGAGAAGGTGCCCCCGAAGGAGGGAAGGCAAGGCGGAGGACGGGGAGAAGAACTTCAACCCACTGGAGGATCTGAAGACCCCGAGGACCACCACCTCCAGGTGCGTGTTTTGAGCCGGTTGTTCGGTTTGTCTGTTGGGCGGGGGTTCTTTCTTTGTTTCTTTTCTGTTCTTTCTTTGTTTCCTTTCTTTGTTTCTTTTTCTGTTCTTTCTTTTTCCTTTCTTTTCTTTTTTTCTTTTCTTTCTTTTCTTTCTTCTCTCTTTTTTTTTTCTTTCATGCTTTCCTGTCTTTCTTTCCCCTTCTACTCTCTTTCTTTCCTTCTTGTTGTTTTTCTTTTTTTAATTTCTTTGTTTCTTTCTTTTCTTTCTTTCTGTCTTTCTTTGTTTTCTTTTCTTTCTTTTTTTTTTTTTTTTTTCTGTTCTTTTCTTTCCTTTTTCTTTCTTCCTTCCTTCTTCTCTTTCTTTTTATTCGGGGGAAAAGGGGGTGGAGAGAGGCCGGGTGGTTGATGGGGGGTGGGTCGGAGTGGGGTGATGGGGAGGGGTGAAATTGGGGACTGGGGGTGGAGTAAAGGAGAAATGCGGTAGAGATAGGAGGGGCAGAGTGGTGTGTGATAGGGAGAGGAGGGGCAGAGTGGTGTGATAGGGAGAGGAGGGGCAGAGTGGTGTGATAGGGATAGGAGGGGCAGGTGTGGTGTGATAGGAATAGGAGGGGCAGAGTGGTGTGATAGGGAGAGGAGGGGCAGGGTGGTGTGATAGGGAGAGGAGGGGCAGAGTGGTGTGATAGGGATAGGAGGGGCAGAGTGGTGTGATAGGAATAGGAGGGGCAGAGTGGTGTGATAGGGATAGCAGGGGCAGAGTGGTGCGATAGGGAGAGGAGGGGCAGAGTGGTGCAAATAGGGAGAGGAGGGGCAGAGTGGTGTGATAGGGAGAGGAGGGGCAGAGTGGTGGTGTGATAGGGAGAGGAGGGCAGAGTGGTGCAATAGGGAGAGAAGGGGCAGAGTGGTGTGATAGGGAGAGGAGGGGCAGAGTGGTGTGATAGGGAGAGGAGGGCAGAGTGGTGTGATAGGGAGAGGAGGGGCAGGGTGGTGTGATAGGGATAGGAGGGGCAGAGTGGCGGAGCTGTTTAAAGGAGAGGAAAAGAGAGTTTAAAGGGACGTAATTCACTATTTTGGACATTGGGGGAAATCTTAAATCACCTCGCCTCCACGTCAGAGGGGAGGTGGAACTGGAGCGAGACTGCTTCTGAAAGCACAGTGAGGAGAGTTGGGTTGGGAAGAGGGGCTGGGGAGGAGTCGGGTGGGGGGTGGGGAGGAAGGGAAGGAAGATGGGTGTCGGCGGACATGGCGAAGACAGAGGGAAGGATTGTGAAGCTGAGGAAAGGACTCAGGTGTGTGGAACATCTAGATCCCAGCCTGCCTTTTGTCCAGAGAAAAGAACATCACGTGACAAGTGGCCATAATCTGACAGAAGAACAATCGCGGCGGCAGGGTTCTTCCGTTTTGTTTTGTTTTTTGTTTTTTTTTTTCTTTTTTAAGATTTGATTTCATTTTGACTTCCAAATTGTACCTGGGTTTGGATGGGGGCTGTGGGAGAAGGAAGAATGGGTGGAGGACTACTTTTAGGGAGAGGGGGGGGGGGGGGGGGGGGGAGAGGAAGGGAGAGGATTTAGAAGTATAAAGAGTATTTTATTAGGACACACTTTCGGCTAATTTTTCTTAAAAGAACCAGCAGTAGCATTATCGCTTACGATCTCTTTTGTCTCCTTCTCCCGTTGCTTCTTCAGGAACTCCAAAGATTCGGGCATCGATGCGTGTCTCCATTCGCCCCCGGGTTCGCCGCACAGGCGCGGCGCTCCCCCTAAGGACAGCAACAGTAAGCCTCCCTTGGCCATGACAGAGGCCGACATCAACGGGAGTCTGGGATCCTTCGGCGCCGCGCGACCCGAGGAAAGCCTGGGCTCCCTTGGCGCCGGAAGGCCGGAGGGAGGTCTGGGAGCCGATGGCGCCGGACGACCGTCGTCCCGGATCCAGACAGTGTCTGAGATCGTGCCGGATCTGGAACTGCCCGGAACCCCCGGACACGGCGTTCAGCACGGAGATGGAGAACAAGGCGGTAACGGCTTTGCGGGTTTAGTTCTTAGTTGGTAAACTGAGTTGTTGTTGTCGTTTTCCCCTTCGTCAGTTACATTGAATGGACGACTGATTCCTTCATTGGGTAACTGCTTTCTGTCTTTCGTTAGACTGACAGCCACTCCATTCTATGTTCATTTATATACGTCAGGTATAGCCAGTCAGTGCGTAAGGTGATTGGTTGCTTCGCCTAGATAAGCGGGTGTCTGGTTTGTTGGATAATTTTTAGTCTAGGTTTCTCTGGTTTAGTTTGGTTTGTTAATTACGTAATTGGTAAGATGCTTGTTTTAGTCAGTAACTTGGATAGTTGGTTTGTTTGGTTAGTCAGCTAGATAAATGCAGTTCGTTAACTGGTATTTATTTATCTTAATCAGTTTAATTTAATCACTTATTAACCCAAAGCGTTAACTTTTTTGCCTGTCTGCTGTATTTAATTTCCAAAGCGTTGAAGCATGTGTGCTGTAGGTGACTCAAAGCAAGAAGTGTTGATGGGTTGTCACCTTCTAGCCACTTAGTGGACCATTCACGTACTGACAGAGAATTGACCCTGGCCACTCTGCCTTGATCATCACTCCCTCTCCCCACCCTCTTCTGTCTCTGTCTTGACGGTCTTCATCCACACCCCCCTCAGAGACTATACTGAGAATCATCAGAAGGAAGGAGGAATGGGAGAGATGGGTATGGTGGTGGTGGGGGGGGGGGAGGGGAACATACGATTCAATGACAGTACATAGGGGGGAAACGGGAGGTGGGATACGATATCGGGGTGGGAGGGGTTGGGTGGGTGAAAGTTTGACTACGAGGTGAATTGCCATGAAGAGCCTTGGGTGGGTTGGCAGCTGTTGACTTGCGATGTGACCTGCCATGAAGAACCTTGTGTTTTGGCAGCTGTTGTCCACAGTGGCACAGCGGCTCATCTGGATAGAGCTCACGCTAGAAAAGTCTGCTTCTGAGCTAAGATGGATACCGAAGATCACGTGCCTTATTTGGAGATCGATGTGTGCAGTCGTTTCAACGTCAAGCTGTCACAAAAAATGTGTGTGTGTGTGTGTGTGTGTGTGTGTGTGTGTGTGTGTGTGTGTGAGAGAGAGAGAGAGAGAGAGAGAGAGAGAGAGAGAGAGAGCGTGTGTGTATGTGTGTGTGTGTGTGTGTGTGTGTGTGCGTGCGTGCGTGCGTGCGTGCGTGTGTGTGTGTGTGTGTGTGTGTGTGTGTGTGTGTGTGTGTGTGTGTGTGTGTGTGTGTGTGTGTGTGTGTGTTAGAGAGAGACAGACAGACAGACAGAGCAACCAACCAACCAACCAACTGACCGACCGACTTACCGACTTATCCAGTCCACGAAGAGAGCGGACGAAAAACAAATCTTTGGACCGTGTGTCCGTTGATCTGCTACAATTTCTCTCCCCCCCCCCCCCCCCCCCCCCCCCCCCCCGCCCCCCTCCTCCAATCACAGATGATCGAAACGGAAACAGCTTCTACACACCCTCCAAGACCTAGACGAGAAGAAACGAGAGGAACGCAGACGACAGCTGAACAGGATGAATCAACGGAGAGACGAGGTCCGAGCCAGGGCTACCCCAAGACCCCCCAACGTCCCGAAAAATAATCAGGTGACTCCCAGGAACTAGCAGAATGACGTCATTCCGAAGAAGTTCGCGCGTGGCTGTTGCGTGGAGCGGGATGTGAGGTTAGACACGGCAACAAGAGGTCGCTTCCGGAAGAGCGTTATACTTAATCATGGCGACGGCCCTTGGCGAGAATTCACTGTGGAGACGGGATGGTCATGCTTTGAATGGTGGTTAAGGCGAGCTTTAGACACTTGAAGAATAAGCTCAGCAACACTGCTTTCGAGGAAAGAAAGAAGGAGAGAGAGAGAAGCGGGGGTAGGTAGGATATAGGATTGGCGTCACACGTGCATCTGCAAAAGCACAGGCGCTGCACATGCGTAGGCACGTAGGCGTAGGCACCCTCCCGTCCTCAACTCTACACCACCACACACATGTACCACAAACCATTCAACACAACACACACACACACACACACACACACACACACTCTCTCACGCACTCTCTCTCTCTCACGCACACACGCACGCACACACACACACACACACACACACACACACTCTCTCTCTCTCTCTCTCTCTCTCTCTCACACTGTCTCACACACACACACACACACACACACACACACACACACTCACACACACGCGTGCGTGCGCGCGCTCACGCTCACGCGCGCGCACACACACACACACACACACACACGCACACGCACACACACACACACACACCACGGATACCAGGTCCATCATCAGGACCACTACCATTTTTACATCCTACCCAGAAAATGGACGCTTCAGTTACGATTCACCGACGAGAGACCCCCCCCCCCCCCCCCCCTCCCTCCCTCGCAATGCAAAAAAAGCAGCATTAAAAACATCCAACCAAAACTTCCCATGGAAAGCTGATTTACCTGTGCGCAACGTGCAAAGTTTTTCTTATATAAGATCAGACTGGAGAAACTGGGTTCGTGTTACGCACTTTTACCTGCGTACCACAAGGTGCATTCATTTCGTTCATTGAATAAAGACTGGTGAACTCTACTTGTGCCTGGAGTTGGAGCGCTGGGGAACGTCTGCGGCAAAGTTCTTTTGTTTTCATTCTTTTTGAGGGTGGTGTGTCCAAGGTGTACGACTTGTGGGTCTACAAGGCTTATGGCAGTGTATCACCCCTATATGTATGTGGACAGCAGTATTTCTGCTGGAGGAAAACTCTGCATTCTTGTCACTCTGAAGAAAAGTCCATCGGTGTTAATGTATGGAGTGTGCCTCCTCGATGTTTGAAGACGACCAAAACAAAAGCAAAAACAATACAAAAACACACACACAAAAACTCTTTGGAGATGTGTGCAGCGTCTTTGCTGCAAAAAGGCCGTCCACGTTGTTGTTTTTTTTTCATTTGAGAGTGTATGCACCGTTATTGTTGGAGAAAGAACATCAGGGTCGTTTTCTCGAGACCGCTCAACTATGCTCGGTATTTTACTGTGAAGTTGGAGACAGTGAACACACACTCTGGCTTTACTGAAACTTGCACGCTATTTCTGTTTGAGAAAATCCATCCATTTTTGTTCACTGAAGATCATGTCATATTATTTATGCATTCATGATTAGGTTTCCTTTTTCTTTTCGAGAAAGTTTTCTTTTTTTTCTGTGGACGTACGCATCTTGGCTATTTCAGAATATCCACCCTTTGTGAATATGTATTGTCGTGTTGATGGAGACAATGCTTACATATGACAGACTGCAACCTCGTTGCTTAAGAAAGTCCATCCATTTTGTTTTCTGAACATTGTCCATCATCGTTACTTTTCCCCCCTTATGTTACATTTAAAATTTCTGAGAAAATTTTTTTTTTTTTTTTTTTTTTTGGCTTTGTGAAAAAAAATTCTTTGATAATTCAGAAACTCCCCTTTTGCTGATTGAAGGATTTTTTGTCCGTGTTTTCTTTAGAGGAAAAATGTATTTCGCTCTCAAATTGTAAACACCTTTGTTCTAAGAAAGTGCACGCATTTTCTCGTCTACAGTTTAGAAAGTTCATTCAGTTTGCTGAATAACAGAATATATCCTTGTTATTTGAGAGAAAGTCCATTTTATTGTCCGGAAATTGTTTACCATTGTTGCTTGGAAAATAATTCTGATTTTGCTCACTGGAAAAGATGTACAATTATAGCTTGGAGAATACGTACTGACCTTACCTAAAGGTGTTAATGCAGCTTCGTTAATGAAAAAAAACTGTATATCCATTTTGCGCCCGCGCCATTATTGTGATTTAAGGGGGTTAATATACAAATTTCTTATTACCATTCATGCAAAAAGGACATCCATTTCCTTGTTGTCATGAAAAAAAAAAGCTGCCGAAGCCTAAAGTAAATTCCTCTTGAATTACTTACTGTAATTTACATTGTCGATGTCGTTGTTTGTGTTGTTGCTGTTGATGTTGTTGTGCTGAATTGGACCCGCTGGCAGTGAGAAAAGCGTCCTTGCTGTCGAGGCTGGAACAGGACGTGGATCGTTTCCATTGTCGGTGGCCTTGACCTTCGTCATTTATCTGGACAAAAGAGTTAAAAGAGCCCAGGGAGATCTCACTCTGCCACATGAATACCTGGCAGTACGGGTCAACGGGCAGAATATGCTGCTTCGTAAGGCAGAAGTCGGATGTCTGATTTCTGATCCGGATTGTTTGGATTTTCCCGCCGAAGTTAGCGTTCAGTAACTACCAAACGGACAGAATTCATGACTTCGCTCGCGCGTTAGTAGATCTAAAGGTGACTTGACGCACTGCAATGACGGACATCACCCGCAGAGTGAGTGAGGCAGACGGCAGCCCACAGTGAAGGTAGGGAGTGTGATACTGACCGCCATCCAACACAAACCCTGTCCTCTGGCTGTAGGTAGATCGATCAGTCTTTTGTCACACACCACTGTCGGCGTATAAATGAAACAAAAACACCAAAGGGCCATTACTTGCTGTCGTGCTGCTCTCTTGTTTTCAGTGAACTCCCGGAAGTTGTTCCCCCATGTTTATTTTTGAGACGGAGTCCTGGCATGTTAGGATGTCATGGTGCTTACGGTGGCAACAGTCGAGTCTGGAGGTCTCCCGTCATGTTAGGATATTATGGCGCTTACGGTGGGGGGGGTGGAGTCTGGGGCTCTGGATTTCAAACAAGGGGTGTGTGTGTGGGTGTGGGGGGGGGGGGGGGGGGGGGGGGGAAAACAGCGAGCAGGAAAGAATGCTTAACGATGCTGTTTAAAAATACCTTGATATGAAAACTGAACGAAATGTATCAGGATTACAGATGTGGCTGTAAGGAAGAAAAACAAGATTGAGCCGCCCTCTCCCAAAGCTCACTGTGGCAGCTTCAGCTTTCGGATCTTGGGGTGTTCACAACACAGCTTGCTGTACGGATCTTGGGGTGTTCAGCATGCACACGGCCACAGCTTGCTGTACGGATCTTGGGTACGTGTTCAGCATGCACACGGCCACAGCTTGCTGTACGGATCTTGGGGTGTTCAGCATGCACACGGCCACAGCTTGCTGTACGGACCATGGGGTGTTCAGCATGCACACGGCCACAGCTTGCTGTACGGATCTTGGGGTGTTCAGCATGCACACGGCCACAGCTTGCTGTACGGACCATGGGGTGTTCAGCATGCACACGGCCACAGCTTGCTGTACGGACCATGGGGTGTTCAGCATGCACACGGCCACAGCGTTCAGAAGTCAAAGTGTTGATGGAACACGGTGGCTTGCTGACTGCTCTCTCTCTGTATGTTAAAGGCACAGTCTTTCAACAATGCCTGCGCCTCAAGATTCTAATACAATTTGAATTTTGTCATTTTGAAGGCGATGTGGTCTGCTGATTGCCCATGACATTAACCTTATATTTGGAGGACATGCACCACCATCAGTTGGCTCTTTAATTGTTTGGGATTCTTTTGTGTTATTCTCTCCACCCTTTTTAGTTTTGTTGAATGTAATTCCTTCATGAAAAAAAAAAAAAAAAGCAAAGCTTTATCGCTGTTCATTCGCAATTTGCATGCTGGTCTTTGGTCTCTTGGTGAGCTTCACTGAATTTCTTTCCACAGAAGGCTCACACAATTTTTTTTTCAAATGATAAAAAGTGTAAGATGAAAGATATATACTCATAAGAATGCATCATTTTACAGCCATTTTCACCAACGATTTGATAAGAGAGGCCAGCAACAGCATCCTTATCTTTCTGGGAGTGAACAGATGAAGTCAGTGTCTGCAGCTAATTGATCGGGAATCTCTATATATATACAGGAATCAGATTCCTTACCTAGAAACCGGGCCGTCACACTGAATCACACTTTTTCTCCTCACTAGGGAATCGTTGCCTGACCAAAAAGAATGGGCTGTGATACGAACCACGGTCATTACCAAAGAACTGCGCTGTGGCACGGGTCACATTTCTTACCACGGAGCAGACAGAGATATTCCAAGGGTCACAGTCGTTCGCGAGAACAAGGCTGTCGCTGCCTTTGCCTATGAGATGGGTCGTCTCACGAACTCCAGTCCCTCACAAGGAGCTCGGCAGTCTGTAGAATCATTACCGTACCAAGTACATGGCGGTCTCGCGAATCACAGTCCTTGCCAAAGAACTAAGCTGTCTAATGAATCAGAATCCTTACGGGGCCTAAGCACAAAGCTGCACTCCTTACCAAAGAACTGGTCTGTTGTCTAGATCTTACTCTTGGCCAGGGAAGTGGGCTGTCGCCTAAATCGTACTCCTTAATCGTACTCCTTAATCGTACTCCTTAATCGTACTCCTTAATCATACTCCTTAATCGTACTCCTTAATCGTACTCCTTAATCGTACTCCTTAATCGTACTCCTTAATCATACTCCTTAATCGTACTCCTTAATCGTACTCCTTAATCATACTCCTTAATCATACTCCTTAATCGTACTCCTTAATCGTACTCCTTAATCGTACCTCCTTACTCCTTAAGACTGGCCAAAGACTGGGCTGTCGCATGTATTAAACTTTTTGCCAAGGAGCTGGTCTATCGTCTAAACCATACTCCCATACCAAAGAACTGGGCGGTCGCTTAAATCATACTCCTTAACAACGGGTGGTTCTGTTACATATATCATACTCCTTGCCTTACCAGAGGAAATGAGCTGTCTCACAATTCATGGTCCTTTAGTAGAGAGCCGGGCTGTCCCTAGAATCATAGTCTTTACCTAGGGACTGGACTTCAGCGCGAATCATGGACTGCGGCCTGAATTGTAGTCGTTTGCAAGGAAGTAATCTGTAGCTGTAGTTCAGACTAATCTATGCAAG
>JADBJO010006305.1:95000-97500 GCA_016801955.1 Conus betulinus | reverse complement strand
GCTGTGACTGGAAAGTATATACACATTTTTTAGGTGAATATCGTTGGAGATCGGGGGAAAAGTCTTCTGCCTTTCGTTTTCAAAACAGAATAGTCAACAATCGTCAGATTCCGAGCTCAAGACCTATTGCAGATTGTGGAATGGGGAGGGTATGACGCGATTTTCGGAATGGGTAAAGGTGAAGGTGGGGCGGGGGCGGTGTGTGTGTGTGTGTGTGTGTGTGTGTGTGTGTGTGTGTGTGTGTGTGTGTGTGTGTGTGTGTGAGAGAGGTTGTGTGTGTGTGTGTGTGTGTGTGTGTGTGTGTGTGTGTGTGTGTGTGTGTGTGTGTGTGATAGTGGTAGGAGTTAGTGATGAGATATCAGTGTATTTTACTGTAAGAATTCTCGGAAAACAAAGTTTCGTCCTCAGTTGCAATCTAAGCTAAGTGAAAAAATCGTTCATTTTCATGGTCCTATTTGTGTTTTGGCTGAAGAAGACCTAAGACGTCGAAACGCGTTGTGTTTTGTCTTGTGACTCGTTTGTCCACGTTTCTCTTGGCGGTTCGCTAACATTTATTTCAGATTTGCTCAGGTATAAGCTTTCAAGCCGGGACAGTCTATGCTTTGGGAGGCTTTTTTGTTTTGTTTCGTTTTTCCCGCTCAGCAGCAGCGAGTCATTGACATCGCGAATGACTGCGCAAACAAGAATGATAGAGCACTTCCGATAAAAGCGTTTGCAGACTCTCTCTCTCTCTCTCTCTCTCTCTCTCTCTCTCTCTTGTCCTAATTGCCGAAAGCGTTGCGATTTCCGCCTGCTACGTCACAGAGTTATCAGGTTCTTAATCTAATGAACTGGGCAGTTTCCTATGTAGGCAATACAGACACTTTTGACAGGTTGACAAAACACGTCATGATAACCATCCCTCGACCGCTAATCCCCTTCTGTCGCCCCCCCCCCCCCCCCCCCCCCCCCCCCCCCCCCCCCCCCTTCGCCACACCTGTTTCCTTGTTTCCTTTCCCTTACCCCCCTCACCCTCGCCCTTTTTGATCCCTGCAAAAGTGGGAAGTACAGAGGGTGGTATTTTACGTCGTGTTCGCATGTTCTGCTCCCAAGTCTTACGTCATCGTTGCTGTGTTGTGTGTGGACAGAATATGTAATTGCCCCCCCCCCCTCCTCCTCTCTGTCTGTCTGTCTGTCTGTCTGTCTGTCTGTCTCTCTCTCTCTCTCTCTCTCTCTCTCTCTCTCTCTCTCTCTCTCTCTCTCTCTCTCTCTGTTTTCTCGATCTTCTCTCTTCTCTGTCTCTCTCTCTCTCTCTCTCTCTGTCTCTCTCTGTCTCTCTCTCTCTCTCTCTCTCTCTCTCTCTCTCTCTCTCTCTCTCTCTCGTCATTTTTCCGCACTTCTGTCTGTCTCTCTCTGCCTTTGTCTGTGTCTCTGTATCTGTCTGTCTGTCTGTCTGTCTGTCTGTCTCTCTCTCTCTCTCTCTCTCTCTCTCTCTCTCTCTCTCTCTTCCCCCCCTCCCCTCTCACCCAAGCACCTACCTTCTGTGGCACAATCGTTCGCACACGCACTCGTTCTGCTGTGTCTCTCAGCCCTCCGTCCTCCTCCCTATGCCCCACCCCCCTCCTCCCTGTCTCTGTCCAATACCTTCACTGGTGTTCAGGAGGGCTGAAGGCCCGAAGCGACTGCCTCGCGCGCAGCTGAAGATAGGTCTGTTTTCTATCCTGTCTTTTTTTTTTCCTCTTAACATGTCACTGACGGTCTCCGCAAAACTTGGCAAGAATTCTATCCTAGACAGCCCTGATCTTTGGTAAGGACTCTGTCCTAGACAGGCCAGTGCTTTGGCAAGGACTCTGTCCTAGACAGCCCTGTCCTTTGGCAAGGATTCTGTAAAGACAGCCCTGTTCTTTGGTCAGGACTTTGTCCTAGGCAGCCCTGTCCTTCGGCAAGAATTCTATCCTAGACAGCCCAGTCCTTTGGCATGGATTCTATCCTAGACAGCCCAGTCCTTTGGCAAGGATTCTGCTCTAGACAGCCCTGTCCTTTGGCAAGGATTCTTTCCTAGACAGTCCAGTCCTTTGGCAAGCATCTCTGTCCAAGACAGCCCTGTCCTTCGGCAAGGATTCTATCCTAGACAGTCCTGTCCTTCGGCAAGGATTCTGTCCTAGACAGCCCTGTCCTTCGGCAAGATTCTGTCCTAGACAGCCCAGTCCTTCGGCAAGGATTCTGTCCTAGACGGCCCAGTCCTTTGGCAAGCATTCTGTCCTAGACAGCCCAGTCCTTTGGCAAGGATTCTGTCCTAGACGGCCCTGTCCTTCGGCACGGATTCTGTTCTAGACAGCCCAGTCCTTTGGCAAGGATTCTGTCCTGGACAGCACTGTCCTTGGCAAGGATTCTATCCTAGACAGCCCAGTCCTTCGTCAAGGATTCTATCCTAGACAGCCCAGTCGTTTGGCAAGGAATCTGTCCTAGACAACCCAATCCTTGGCAAGGATTCTGTCCTAGACAGCCCTATCCTTTGGCA
>JADBJO010006305.1:85000-90000 GCA_016801955.1 Conus betulinus | reverse complement strand
TCCTCCAGCTCCTCTTCTTCTCTTCCTCCTCTACCTGTTTCTCCTTTTTTTATCTCATACTCCTTGACTTCTCCTTTCTCATTTTATGCACCTCTGCGTCTTGTTTAGTTGAGGGTTTTCTGTCTTTCTGGCTTCCATCATTCCCCTACCAATCCTCCCCCATCCCCCCACCCCCACTCTTTTCTTGTGGTTTTTTTTTTTTTTTTTTTTCTCTATTATTTTTCTCAGTCGTACCTTTGTTCTGTTTTATATTTTATTTTCATGTCTTTCTAATAGTTCTTTCTTTTCCTGTGTCTTTACTGGCAGTTTACCAAACATGCTTGACTGTTAAATATCATTCCAATATTGATAATTAATGGGGGTGATAAGTTAAAATAAAATTGCAGAACTATGAATTCATTTGTCGAGTTATTTGGTGTGTGTGTGTGTGTGTGTGTGTGTGTGTGTGTGTGTGTGTGTGTGTGTGTGTGTGTGTGTGTGTGTGTGTGTGAGAGACAGAGAGAGAAAGAGAGAAGAGAGAGAGAGAGAGAGAGAGAGAGAGAGAGAGAGAGAGAGAGAGAGAGACAGCCAGCCAGCCGGACAGACAGACAAGCCGACAGACCGAGAGATTGTGTTTATGCGTACGCACGTGAGCATGTGTATGTATCTGTGAGAGTGTGCAGGCGAGATCATGCGCTCGCGCGCGCGCGAGCGAGAGAGAAGAGAGAGAGAGAGAGAGAGAGAGAGAGAGAGAGAGAGAGAGAGAGAGAGAGAGAGAGAGAGAGAAGAAGACAGAGAGACAGAGAGAGAGAGAGAGACAGAGAGAGATATCATTATGTAGTTTAATTGTCACTCTGCACTTTGTGCATTTTCAGTTCCCAGAAGTTAAATCAAAAACAAAACAAATAAACATTCCTTTTTCAAACTGGGCTCTGAATTTGAAGTTTAAGTAAATAAAAACGCTGAGTTGTCTTCTAGTTTGCTCGTTCGAGTGAGCTTAAAGTCGCAATATTCCTATGTCAATGAAATGTCCCCACCCAGTCACCACTATCCCCGCCCCACCTCCCAAACGTTTGGTGTCCCATTCCTGTCATTTTGAAGATTTCTGTGAGGACCCCATGCTAAACCAGCTTTTCTTTTCTTTTCTTTTCTTTTCCTTTTTTCATTTTTATTATTTTTTTTTTTCAAAACCTCAGTTAGCCAGTCTGAGGCGACATGGGATGTAACTCTGGCACTTTCATGCTGTGCTGTATTTAAAGTTTTGTCCCTTAAATTATTGCAAACTCTCTTCTTCACCTTTAATTCGAATAACAGAAGAGTATTTGGAATTTTTTCACTGTATGTCTTCGAAATGATGACCCTGCTATCAGGTGTGAGTGTACGGCAGCTTATCAAACGAAGTATCTCCGCTCTGGTGTGTGTGTGTGTGTGTATGTGTGTGTGTGTGTGTGTGTGTGTGTGTGTGTGTGTGTGTGTGTGTGTGTGTGTGTGTGTGTGTGTGTGTGTGTGCGTGCGTGCGTGCGTGCGTGTGTGTGTGTGTGTGTGTGTGTGTGTGTGTGTGTGTGTGTGTGTGTGTGTGTGTGTTTTTATGTGTAAACCGTAGTCTGTGTGTGCCTATGTCTACGTGCATTTGTGTTTAGGGGTTGACGGAGTCATGTAACATTTTGAAAAAACGAGTCATATTAATTTCAAATGTTTATTTCTAAATCATGTCCTGTCATAGTGAATCAATAAACAACACCAAAATCAATAAACAACATCAATCGAATATTAAGAACTTAGCAACGGAAAGTCAAACACGTACCACCACTTGATTTTTTTTTTTTTTTTTTTAATGGGTATGTTTCTAATACAGGTAATGTATTCTGGAACGTTTGGATTTGGCTAAAAACACGATACTAAATTTGTATTTAAGCAGATAAACGCTGAGTCAAAATTAAGTCTACAAGATTTCTACTACAGTAATGTATTCTGGAACGTTTAGATCTGGCTAAAAAAACACGATTCAAAATTTGTATATAAGCAGGTTAACGATGAGACAAAATTTGTATTTCAGCAGGTTATGGCTAACAGATAGCGAAGTCAACTTGTGCATAAGTCGTCACCCACTAACGTAATATCTATACACGTAATCGCTTAAAAAAAAAAGTGTGTTGTGACGTCATTTGTTTGTTTGTTTGTTTTTTGCTTTTTTTTTTTTCTTCGAATGTTTCTTTCTATTCACTCTTTTTTTCTTTTTTTTTCTTTAACTTCGTGTTTTTGACGATCACAATAATCTTGTTCTCCAGTGTTCAGTAAAGCCTCTTTTTTTTTGCTTTAAATTCGTCTGAGCTATCAAAGGATTTTTTGTCTTAAAAGCAAAACGCAACGAGACCAGACAGCCCAGACTCTGAAAAGGTTTACAACAACGACAAATAACAAACACAAAAGTAAGATTTTGACCACGTTCAAAACTGAATTCTGGCTACCTATATCTGATTAATAAACGATCATCCCGATTTGAATGATGATGACGAAGTCGACGATCACAATGATCAAGAAATACATGTGATATAAACAGAATGATTCCAAAGTAATATCTGCTCTAATGTCTACTCTATCTTAATACCCCACGCTAAAATGTTCATTGAACACACATTGAATCGTACGAAATATAGCACCTGTTATTACAATCGTTTTTCCACTAGCTTACGAGGTAACCCAGTGACAGGTGGATTGATTTTGGAGAGTGGCTGATGATGGATTTATTGATATTCTAAACGTAAACAATAAAGATACTTCAAATTGAGATGGCTACATGCGGAAATGAAAGCAAATTTTACAGCAATTTAAAAGTAATCCGCCAGTTAACAGCGACAAAGAAGACAAAACAAAACGACTCGTTTTGACCTTTTAGGTCTTCTTCAGGCAAGACAAACAACATTCAAGATAACGCCCAACGAGCGCCGAATTTGAGAAGGTAAGTGATGGCCCGTTCTTCGTTTTCATTGTCCTGAATGTTGTTTCCCTTGCCTGAAGAAAACCTGTGAGGTCGAAACGCGTCGTGTTTTGTCTTGTAAACTGGTTAGTATTTTCACACTGTAATTAATACATTTTAAGCAAACATTGCTTTTATGTGTAGCATGAAGAAAAATTTTTGACAAAATTCCTGGCGCGTTTTAGAAGGTATAGTTTAAAAGGTTGTGTGAATTGTGTTTTGTTTTTATTTTGTTTTTTTGTTTTAAAATATGACTTACTTGCGTGTTGACTTCAACGCGGTGACAGCCCTGATATGGCCCTTTGCGGTTGGCTGGGCTATAAGCAACACTGTCTGACCTTACCTTCACTTATCCCTCTTTCGTGGGCCGTCCATCTCATCATACCTGTCCAATTTTTTTTTCTTTCTTTTTTGTGGGGCTCCTACCAGAGCGCGTGCAATTCCCACAGTGATCACTTATTTTGAATTTCTATTTCACCATTTTTCTTCTCCCCCATCCTTTCCCTCTCCCCCCCCTCCCTTCCTGCCTCTCTCTCTCTCTCTCTCTCTCTCTCTCTCTCTCTCTCTCTCTCTTTCCATCTCCCCCCTCCCCCTCTCTCTCTCGCTCCCACCCCTCCCCTCACCCCCCTCTCTCCTCATCTCCCCTACCTCTCTCTTTCTCTCGCTCCAAGTCCCCCTCCCCTTCACTCCACTCCTTCTCTCTCCCACCCTCTCCCTTCCTCCCTCCTTTCCCTCTCTCTCCATCTTTGCTAGGGTGGTAATGTTCTCTGTTTCGTTTATTTGTTAATTTCCTCTCCCTCCCCAGCCCTCCCTCTATCTCCCCCCTCTCTCTCTCTCCCATTCCCTCTCGATCACCTCTTCTCTCTCATCCTCTTTTCACCTCTCTCCCACCTTTTTTCTCATCTCCCTCTCTCCACATCTGTCTGTCTCTCTCTCTCGCTTATTTTCTACTACCACCACTTTTCCTTATCTTACTGTCTTCTATTCAAATAGGGGCACGGAGAAACAAGGAGTCGGCAAAGGGCACATCAAACAATCAAACAGAATCAATGTGTAAATAATGCATGCGCTCCAGTTATTCCTCCTCTGCCCCGACAGTCGGAGTCCTCCTCCTCCTATTCCCCTCCCCCCCCCCCCCCCCCCTTTTTTTTTTTTCTTTTTTTTTTTAATCATTTCTTTTCTTTTTGTAGGCAACAGTTTATCACTATTCTGATAGGTACATATACAATGAGGTATATATACAATGACATATTTCACCATTGACTTTCGACTTTTCTGAAATCCAGCTGTTTTTCATACATGAACTGAATGTGAATAGGAGTACCATATCGAAATTTTCCAACGCACATTTTAGCTATAAGAATAAGGTGATGGATACATCTGATCATTTTTTGCGTATAGCCACTCTTTTCCGTGATTCCAAGTAAAGCTTCAGTTCTGGTTACCACCATGTGAACATTACACTTCTGCAAAATAGTATTTTCTACACATGACCAAAAAGGTTTGATTTTATAACAGTCAAAGAAGAAGTGCTCAACAAAAATCCACTTCACCCTTGCAATAGGTACATTTATTATCAGTAGCTAGGCCCATTTTAAACAGCAGTATGTTTGTCGGATAAATGTTATGTAGAATCTTCCAAATGTAACTCTCTAAGTCTGCTTTCTGAGGTTGCTTTTATGGCTAAACTCCAAAACTTTTCATCCAAAGTGATTCCGAATTTATTGTGCCAAAATTTTTCACAAGAGGGGGTACAGTATAGATCTTGAGTTAAGTGAATACGAAACATCTGTGCTGTTCTGAGAGAGTTGTCATTGAAACTAACATATTCTTCCTTATGTTCATCAAAAACATAGCCTGGATTGGCCCTAGAAATGATGATACAGCCAGATAAACAACCATATACTGCATGTAAAGTTCAGTGGAAGGCCCTAAGATTTTTTCGACCTCTGTAAAAATGTTAAGAGTAAGTTAGTTCGTAGCATATCGTGTTTGTGCGTTATACCTTTTTTGCCCACTTTTGAAATATATCACTTGACCCTGG
>JADBJO010006305.1:62500-80000 GCA_016801955.1 Conus betulinus | reverse complement strand
AGCAAAAGAAAATCATGAAAGAGCAAAACAAGTGACATTTTCTTGTGAAAAGTAGAACATATAAAAAGATAACCTCTTAAGACACAAGTGCTGAGGGCTAGATCTGGAATGAATCTGCAAGGGACTAAATTACAATAAACTAAATAAATTCCAAGGATAAGCACCGAGCACCATTCCAGCAACCTACAGAGCAGCCTGGTGCTGCAATGATCGCAAAATAAGAGCAAGCTTTGTTTATAATTCAATATTTTTGCGGTCATTGCAGCTCCAGGCTGCTCTGTAGGTTGCTGGAATGGTGCTCAGTGCTTATCCTTGGAATTTATTAGTTTATTTTATATATATATATATATATATATATATATATATATATATATATATATATATATATATATATATATATATATATATGGGGGGGTGCTGTTGGATTCTTTTTTGAAACCTTGGTGGTGAGAACACCACAGAATTATGGACTGTGGTGTGTCTCTATTTGACACCAGGAGCACAGACACAATCAGCCGTGTCTCCCCGATGAGTCTGATCCAGCGGACGAAAGGCCTAGCAGCAGGCAATACAAATAGATCTGCCTTCAACAGGGATTACGATGGTCCCCTCAGGCAGCTAGTAAAGGGTTTCTCATATCTATAATATATTCCCCCATTTCTTCATCTTTATTATTTTTCTTCTAAAAGTTCAAATCTTTGCCAAGCCATTACTATAATAACTGAAGAATAGTTGGCCTGCACTTGTTTTCCCCCACTACTTAATTGTTCAGCATTATATAGTTTGGTCAATCAGTGGGAGATTGCATCTCTAAGTAAAGGTTGTCCTGCACGATTCTTAGCCACTGACAATGCTTGAGTTATTGAAGAGCAGAGCTGACCACTCAGACTGTTCAATATCTTTTGATCTCCCTTGCATCCTTGAATGGATCCTCAAGCATAGGCTCAAAGATTGTCCCCTACATTTTATACTGTTTGCATAATGCTTTTAGTTTTTCAGCAACTTTTTTTCGTCTTTACACTTTCGTTTTATTCCATTTACTATCCTTCGCTGGCTGCTTTAGGGGGTGATGGATTCTTTTTTGAACCCTTGGTGGTGAGAACACCACAGAATTATGGACTGTGATGTGTCTCTATTTGACACCAGGAGCACAGACACAATCAGCCGCGTTTCACTGATGAGTCCGATCCAACGGACGAAAGGCCTAGGAGCAGGCAAAACAAATAGATCTGTCTTCGACAGGGATTACGATGGTTCCCTCAGGCAGCTAGTAAAGGATTTCTCATATTTATAATATATCTCCCGCATTTTCTTCACCTTCATTTTTTTTTTCTTCTAAAAGTTCAAATCTTTGCCAGGTCATTACTATAATAACTGAAGAATTGTTGGCCTGCACTTGTTTTCCCCCACTACTTAATTGTTCAGCATTATATATATATATATATATATATATATATATATATATATATATATATATATATCACGCCGTAAAAGCCTACATGACATGTTAAACAACAGTCTGTGATACTGACACAGGCATAAAGTGTAACATGACAGGTTGAATGACAATCTGTAAAACTGACACAAGATAGATATACGACGTACGTAACATAACATGTTAAATAACACTCCATAATATTGACACAGGAATGATATGAACTGTAACATGTTGAACAACAGTCCATGACATTGACACAGGACTGATATTAACTGTAACATGTTGAACAATAGTTCGTGACATTTACACAGGACTGTAACATGAAATGTTGAACAATAGTCTGGACTGATATTAACTGTCACATGACATATTGAGGAAATAGTCCGTGATATTCGCACAGGACTGATATCATCAGTAACATGACATGTTGAACAACAGTCCGTGTTATTGGCACATGACTTATATTAACAGTAACGTGACATGTTGGGCATAATCCGTGATATGTCACAGGACTGATATTAACTGTAACATGACATAACAATAGTCTGTGACATTGACACAGGACTGATATTAACTGTAACATAACAATAGTCCGTGGTATTGACACAAGACTGATGTTAACTGTAACATGACATAACAATAGTCTGTGACATGGACACAGGACTGATATTAGCTCTGACATGACATAACAAAAGTCCGTGACAATGACACAGGACTGATGTTAATTGTAACATGACATGTTGAACAATAGAACTTGGTGTTGACACAGGACTAATATTAACTGTAACATGACATCTTGAACAATTGTCCATGACATTAACACAGGGATGATATTAACTGTTGCATGACACGTTGACAATAGAACTTGATGTTGACAAAGGATTGAATTACATTTCAAAATGACAGATTGCATTCCGAATTCTAAACTGACATAGGATAGATATATACATTATGTTGTTGTCACGTGAAAAACCATAGTCCGTGATACTGATACAAGGATGATATACACTGCAACATGACAAATTAAACAAGAACCTGTGACACAGACAGGGAGAAAAGATGCATGTAATGTGATATTTAACATACCGTCCCGCGGAATTGACACAGGATGTTATTACACTGCAAAGGGACAGATTAAATACTGTTTCACTGCCAAACGACAGATTCAATACTGTATCACACTGCCAAACGACAGATTCAATACTGTATTTCACTGCCAAACGACAGATTCAATACTGTATCACACTGCCAAATGACAGATTCAATACTGTATTTCACTGCCAAATGAATACTGTATTTCACTGCCAAAGACAAATTCAATACTGTATCACACTGCCAAACGACAGATTCAATACTGTATTTCAGTGCCAAACGACAGACTCAATACTGTATCACACTGCCAAACGACAGATTCAATACTGTATTTCAGTGCCAAACGACAGACTCAATACTGTATCACACTGCCAAACGACAGATTTAATACTGTATTTCACTGCCAAACGACAGATTCAATATTGTATCACACTGCCAAACGACAGATTTAATATACTGTATTTCACTGCCAAGCGACAGATTCAATACTGTATTTCACTGCAAAACGACAGATTCAGTACTGTATTATACTGCGAAACGACAGATTCAATACAGTATTAACTGCCCAATGTCAAATTCAATACTGTATCACACTGCCATACGACAGATTCAATACTGTATTACACTGCAATACGACAGATTCAGTATTGTATTATACTGCGAAACGACAGATTCAATACAGTATTAACTGCCAAACGGCAGATTCAATACTGTATCACACTGCCAAACAACAGATTCAAATACTGTATCACACTGCCGAACGACAGATTCAGTACTGTATCACACTGCCAAACGACAGATTCAATACTGTATTTCACTGCCAAACGACAGATTCAATACTGTACTTCACTGCCAAATGACAGATTCAATACTGTATCACACTGCCAAACGACAGATTCAATATTGTATCACACTGCCAAACGACAGATTCAATACTGTATCACACTGCCAAACGACAGATTCAATACTGTATTCCACTGCCAAACGACAGAGATTCAATACTGTATCACACTGCCAAACGACAGATTTAATACTGTATTTCACTGCCAAACGACAGGTTCAATACTGTATTTCACTACCAACGAATACTGTATTTCACTGCCAAACGACAGGTTCAATACTGTATTACACTGCAAAACGACAGATTCAGTATTGTATTATACTGCGAAACGACAGATTCAATACAGTGTTCATTGCCAAATGGCAGATTCAATACTGTATCACACTGCCAAACGACATTCAGTACTGTATTTCACTGCAAAACGACAGATTCAGTACTAATCTGTAAAGTGACACAGGACTGATATCCACTGCAACATGACAGATTACACAAGAATCCGTGACACTGACAGGGGACATATATACACTGCAATATGACATTTGAAAAACAGCTCCGTGAGACTGACACAGGACAGAATGTGCGCACAGTAACATGACAGATTAAATGACAGTCTGTGATACTGACATGGACGAATACACACTGCAACATGATACGTTGAATAACAGTCATTGATTGTGACACAGGGCGGAGCCATCAATCATCATTATGACTATTATTACTATCATCATCATCATCATCATCATCATCATCATCATCATCATCATCATCATCATCATCATCATCATCATCATCATCATCTCATTATTGTTACTATTAGTATTATCATCATCATCATCATTATTTATTATAATCTTGTTATCGTTATCAGTATTGTTATCGTTATTATTATTTTTTCACTATGTTGACTTCCACTGGAGACGGTTCTGCAATGTTGACCTTTTTAAATGTTACTAGAGTGTAAGCCACAGAGACTTGTGGTTTGGAGACATCATGTGAAATGCGATCTCATCTGATACTTGATATGACATCATTTGATACAGCGTGATACGATGTTCTATGATGTGAGATATGATATGATAATGATATGATATGATAATGATATGATATGATATGATATGGCATGATATGATATGGTATCATATCATAATAATATATGATATGATATGATGATATGATAATCATGATGTACACAGTCTTCATGATGTGTTATTGTATGAATTATTGTAAGCATAGATTTTGTGTATTGTAACTCCTGTATGATTGGTAATGGCCTTCATTTACACATCAGAAAAAAAGAGAAAAAAAACACATTCTCTCTCTTTCTCTCATCCCCTCTCTCTCTCTCTTCTTCTCTTCTTCTCTCTCTCTCTCTCTCTCTCTGTCTCTCTCTCTCTCTCTCTCTCTCTCTCTCTCCGCACTCCCTCGCCCTTCTCTCTCACTCCCCCTCCATTTCGCAGTGTGTGTGTGTGTGTGTGTGTGTGTGTGTGTGTGTGTGTGTGTGTGTGTGTGTGTGTGTGTGTGTGTGTTGTTTGTGTGTGTGTGCATGTGTGTGTGTGTGTGTGTGTGTGTGTGTGTGTGTGTGTGTGTGTGTGTGTGTGTGTGTGTGTGTGTGTGTGTGTGTGTGTGTGTGTGTGTGTGAGTGAGTGTGTGTCAGTCAGAGAGAGAGAGAGACAGAGAGAGAGAGAGAGAGAGAGAGAGAGAGAGAGAGAGAGAGAGAGAGAGAGAGAGAGAGAGAGAGAGAGAGAGATGGACAACAGAAAGAGAAAATGCTGTCTAATATGACTTTTGTTTTAATCATTAAGAAAATTTTCTGATGTCTGTAACTCATTCCTGTTTCTGTTTTGTCCAGCCCCTGCGAGTTGTTCTTCAGCCCTCTGTGTACGACAGGATCAGCATAGAAGATGCCATCAAGCTGGATGCCAAGCACTTCATCATCGTCCACAAGCGCCGCCCTGGTGGCTCTGTGGAGCGCCGCCTGATGGAGGGGCCAGCTGTGGTAGTGCCGGAAGCTGTAGAATGGTAAGCGCTTATGTCGTGATGCGCTGGTATGTACCGGTGGATTTTGACAGGGTTCTAAATACCAAAACGCCTCTGAGATTTGAAGAGATTATGAGCGCTTCGTTTAACCTTTCACGTACATCACCAACAATTTTGCGCGCCATATGTCATGGGTCTCCAGAGACCCAAGCTTTTTGTGAAGGAGTAAACCTTTGCCGTACATCATGGGTCTCCACGGACCCTTGTTGTCTTCTGAAGGAATAAAACCTTTGCCGTTACATTGTTGGGTCTCGCCAGACCCACGACGTGCAGGGTCGGTTCTGTTGTTGTTGAGTTTTTGTTTTTAGAATGTCTGGGTCTGGACAAACCCACAATGTACGGCACTCAGGTTTTCTTCTTCTTTGAGAGCATGGGTCTGCTCAGACACACGGCACACTGGGACTGTTTGTTCACTCCTTTGTTTACCTACAAAAACAAGCAATTTTTGACATAGGTGTAGGGCCATGGTTTGTTGACAAAGTCATAAAACGTGGTGGAGACAGCTTAAAAATGTACCCGGTTATCAGGTGAAAATCATGAGTGGCGGTCATTTCAGACGCACGACGTATGGGAAAGATTAATGTGTCGCCATGTCCTGGAAGCATTGGAGAGGAAAAAAAAAGAGCATGTAGAATTTGTAGAGGGGATCCTGTGGTGGATTTCGACAGAAATGAGTGGGTCCTAGGATGCACTACATCACCGCTGACACGATTGTCCAGCTTCAGATTTGCTCTGCTGTCATTTGCTTTTCAGTCTTGGTCTTGCCAGTAACGGAATAGCAAGAGGAATTTGCTTGAAATAGTGCTGTGCTTGGCAAGGTGTGGGTTTATTTCAGGAATGCAGAAGGCCTATAGGGCGGTATCTGCAGTAAGAGGTTTTTACTGTTGAACACATACTCTGCACCTGTGCATTTATTATATTTGATTTTCTTCTTTAAGTTTGATTCTTTTATAAGGTAAGAATCTCATGAGATGAACATCTATCTATTTTACTGTCTGTCTGTCTGTCTATCTATCTGTCTATATCTGTCAGTCTGTTACCTCATTCTTTGCTATGTTAGTTTCTTCACCCAATTTTTTTTCTTATATATGATTTCAGTAGCTTATGATGGATCGCAATGTCTGACATGGCACTCCTAGAATGGAACAAGAACATAGCCAAAATGAGGCCAAGGCCATAAAATTACAAGTAACAAAGACTTGCAGCCCATTATTGCAATACTTTTGTCTTTGAAAATGACAAAACCCAGACATGTTCTGCCTGTGTTTCTGCTGAGTCAATGTCTTTATGAATCAATATGGAAAGAACTCGAAAATGAAATACACAAAAGTTTTCTTCACTTCGCTGGTTTGTTAGTTTGCTTTTTCAGTGTAGTGGTGAGGATAAGCTTGGTACAACAGTCTTCCTCATTTCATATGTTTGTTTCCCTCTTTGTTCTTTTCCCCAAGAATAATGGTGAGAATACGCTGTGGAAATTTCGGCTCTATTTCAAGTCCTATCTTTCATTGGTGTTTCATTTGTGTTCTTCTATTTCCTGCTGGATAGACCCAGTCACAGACATCCGGAAGTAAATTAATACTTTTGTATATGTCTGTGTATGTGAGGGTGTGGAAGGGGAAGGGGGAGGTGTGTGTGTGTGTGTGTGTGTGTGTGTGTGTGTGTGTGTGTGTGTGTGTCGCAAAGGGTGCATGCATATGTGCATACATGTGTTTTACGCATGTATATTTAAAAAAAAGTATATATTGATTATATATATATATATATATATATATATATATATATATAGAGAGAGAGAGAGAGAGAGAGAGAGAGAGAGAGAGAGACGCTGTCGGTTTTTTTTATAGCGTGCGTGTCCTGATTTCATTTCTGCATATGTGGGTCAATCTCATTCATTGCACGTGTGGTCTTTGGTTCTTGCTGGGGTCTGTTCAGGTGGAGCTCGCTGACAAAGATTTCCATTTGTGCCTGCAATTATTTACTATTTCTACTTTTGTGTTCAATGTGCTGCTAGGTGGGTTTTTACATAGTATTAACCATTTTTCTGTGGCGTATACGTTGCATTTTTTTTTAATGTTGTTGTATGGTGTTGCTCTTTTTATGATTTTCCATGATATGCTGTAGTCTATTTTTTATCTTTAAGTCTCCAAATGTATTTACTCAGTTCTGTTTATGGTTTGCGTATCTGGTTTTGAAGTGGTTTTCAGTAATCCCCATATATGTTTCTTTTTTATTTTCTGATGTTACCATGGCTTGGTATACAATATTATTGTAAAGACATTTGTTGCTTAGGGTGCACTGTTCTTTTTTTAGTGCAATTGCAAGATGTCCTTTCGTCACCCTTCTTTGTTGTGTTGCTTTTCATTTTGTTAGATGAATAATTATGTTTTCAAGGTTGGGCATACATGAGTATGATAGTTTAATAGTGTTTTTGTTGAATATTTTGAACAGTTTGTGTTCTTTTGGGAATGATGTTGTCAAGACTTTAAAATATTCTTTTCCTGCGTTTGTTTTTACTCTTCCATCATATGGAGGGTTATGCCTGTTCTTTTTTTAGTGCAATTGCAAGATGTCCTTTCGTCACCCTTCTTTGTTGTGTTGCTTTTCATTTTGTTAGATGAATTGATTATATTGGTTATACCTGTATGATCTTCCTTTTCCTGTTTTTTTTTTCTGTTCGTGTTGCTGTCTAGGCTGTATTGTAGTTTGTAATTGTAACCACTTTTTTGCAATGCTTCTTGGTATTCTGCTGCTGCATTATTGAATACTCTTGAACTGCATGACAGGTTGGATAGTCTCTTGTTTATACCATTGGATATTGTTTTAGTATAGATGGTGGGTGGTTGCTTTTGATATTTTAACAACATGGTCCTGTCAGCTAGGTGATAACAAACCTGAGCTCAAACTCACCTGTAATAAATGACCGACATTATTCTTTACTAGACTCATAGTCTTAGACATGAAATTACTGTGTCTCTGCAAAAGAAGGCTTATGTCTTAAAACAGTTCCGTTTCAACAATGAAACAGCTTTCAAGTGGGATAAACAGTATAATGCTACAGTTTGTGAAAGAAGATATATGTATGTACAATCTTTACAGTATACTCGCTCAACGTTTAATCTGTTCACAGTGATCTGACTTTAAAAGTTACATCTAGTTGCACCCCCCCCCCCCCCCCCCCCCCCCCCCCTTTTTTTTCTGTTGCAGTGCCCTTTCTGCTGATGCTATTTCATTCACCAGTAAACTAACGTGATCCGCGCGTGTGTGTGTGTGTGTGTGTGTGTGTGTGTGTTTGCACGTATACATAAATGCGCACCCATGTGCATACACAGCGATATACCTGCACAGATCAATAATATGTGTATCCACGCAAAGAGCATAGATGCATGTGCTTATATACACGTCCAATTAGTTTTGTATACAATTGTTGTTATGATCAGTGTAAAACGTTGTGTATCCTTTCTTCTGGGAGGAGGGGGGGGGGGGGGGGGAGAGACAAGGGGATGGGGTGGAGAGGCTGAAGGATGGTTGGGGAGGGTCCTGTTCTTGAAAAGGTTTTTGTGTTTGGTACATTTCTGTGCGTTTGTTTTGACGTTGAACTTACCGTATGTTTCCAAGTTGAATCCAGCATGTTGTTTCTCCTTTGACTGCTGTTTAACTGGCCCATCTTGCCATTTTTTTGCTTTATGTCTTTTTAATTCTTGCACAGATTGCTTTTTCATTCGTCTGAAATCTTCAGTTGCGGATCTTCCCTGGTGTCCAGCTACGCAGAGTTGGAGACCAGCAAGCTGAGTGAGATGGACACCTATCCTCAGCTTCAGCAGCGCTTGCTAAGGGCGAGGATGCAGGTGGACAAGGTGGTTTACCGTGGTTACCATGCCAGCTATCAGATGCAGGTATATGGACCCCCCCCCCCCCCCCCCCCCCCCCCTTCAAAAAAAAGGTGGACAATAATCAAGAACAGTAACTCATTCTCCCACAGGGAAATGAAACGAAAGGCCCATGACACCAACCAAGCCCCTGCAGCAGGGCACAGTACCCAATGTGCTGGCACTCAGTGACATGTAAAAGGTGCACAGAATGAATGGGCGAACTTCCCCAAATATCTCCCCTTAAATCTGTGATTTGGGTTTTTTTGTGCCTTTTATTGACATGTACCATACCAGCTGATTTGAAAGTGTAAGCAGCGTTGAACTAAATGATTTATGTTTGTTGAAGGAAGGGGGCGGGGGTGGGGGGGGGAGAGAAGGGGAATATATCTGTAGAACCCCTGTTGCCCAGCAACCCTAACCCTCCTCCACCCAACCGGTCTAAACAGGATAACTCAGAAGAATGAAAATGCCTGATTCATTAATAGTATCTGTTTCATTTGCTATACCCATGCTAATTTCTTCGGTTTTTGCTCTTTTTTTCAGAGATTGGAAACACCACTGGAATGCCTCTTGAACTCTCTTGTGGATAAAATCCCCTTGTGGTAAGAAGGTAAAATCAGTAAAGACAGACATCTTCCAAAGCAATATCATCGCCTCGTTTTATCTGAGTGTATCCCATCACTGGTTTGTTCCATGTCACAGTGCCAAACATCCCACATTGTATCAAGCAAACAAACGTGAAAAGAAGTGCATTGTTTTAATGTCTTACAATGTGGACTGCCTTGAAGATGATAATGTTCGAAAGTAGGGATACGGAAATAAATGCTGGATATATAGCACAGCATTTCATTACTGTACCCCAACTTCCTGGCTTTCTTCTTCTCATCTCTTTTGTTTTTCAGAGTGTAGAATGGACAGATTTCATGAATAAGGAAACCATACAGGAAAGCCGTTTCATAGCTTTACAACATTGATGTCCATTGATGATTATACCGTGATGATCTTAGGGCAAACAGAACTCATATCTTTTTGTAATTGCAGTTTTTTTTAGTATCAGTGTACCACCCCCCCCCCCCCCCCCCCCCCCCCCCCCCCCCCCCCCCCCAAAATGATCCAGTCGAAAGATTGCTCCTAAATTCAAACAATGTACAAGTGCTTTGACAATTTTTCCAGATTTGGTGAGACTTTCCATCTTTTTTCCAAGAACATCTAGCCATGCTTAACATTGCGCCACGGAAGTCAAACCTCACTGAAAGACTGTGTTGGAACAGTTCTACCAGGAACAAATGTTGCAAGCATCAGCACAGCAAAGCAACCAGCGGACAGACAGAAAGCAGGCAGGCAGACAAATGGAGGGAATGTGTGTGTGTGTGTGTGTGTGTGTGTGTGTGTGTGTGTGTGTGTGTGTGTGTGTGTGTGTGTGTGTTTTCAGGACATGCAAAATAAGGCCATCGAGTCACGCACCCAGCTACGCCTGGATGGAGAAATGGAAACCATGAGACAGAAACTGATACAGCTCCGCCTGTCTTCTAAAGGACCCCGGACTGACCAGAGTGAGTTGGTGGATTTTGATCGTTTCTTAATTCTAATGACTACTTCTCTTTTAGTTTAGGAGTGTATGGCAAATTCACGTCAAGCCAATCGGCAAAAGCGAAACAAAAAACAAAAAAAAACAAAAAAAAAAAAAAGGGGGGGGGGGGGGGGGGGGGGGGGTGAGGGGGGAGAAGAAACCAGCAACGAAACTGCTTTAGAATCAGAAGGAAAGAAACGGATGATTCAGAAATGCAGGAACCAAGAGATTAGCTCTACACTGTCTATACAGCAGGAAACAACATGGGCGATGCCAAAGATGTATTCAAACACTTTGATTTCTGCATCTCCTAGGGCATCTTGGAATCAACCCGCATGTCACAAACGCTGCTCTGTCCTTGATTTGCTTGAGGCCTGCGATACCTGTACTGGTTGCTCTCCATTCACATCTTGTAGCTTGTACAAGAACTGGTCAGGGGCTATGTGGCATAAAGTGTTTCGGTCCCAGTTCTCATGTCAACCTGTGTGACAGTCCACCATTTTGGCCAGTTTTGCCCAACTCTTCCTGCCACACCATTTGTAGAGTGGTCCTGGGACCATTAGAGACAAGCCAGCGTCTCCCCTCAGCATGTTTCGTGCCTGCAATTCCTGGGTGCCTCGAAGATGAAGAGGAGTGGTTGAGTCACAATAGCATCTGTGGGCCTCAGCTGAGTCTGTTCCAGCCTCCCTGTGCCTGCATGGACTAGCAACTGCATGGAAGCCAAGGTGGCTTCAAGGGGCATTCGTGTAGCAAAAAGGGGAGCCCCGGATAATGCTGGTTGGGAGTACTGGGTGGGTTGAGTCTGTTGTCTGGAAGGTATATGCGGTGAGAATGCGGAAAGACATCTGTCGAGTGGTCAGAAGGGGTTTGTTTTTGGATGATGATCATCATCATAATGATGATGTGTAGTTCTCAGTGAAGTCATCATTCCATGAGAACTGGGTTATGACTGATTTCTGTTCTGCACTTGTGCGTCAAAGGGAGTTCTGCTGTTTCGTGATGTTTTCAATCAGTCTTTAGTTGTCATACGTTTATCCTCACCGGTATTTTCCACTTGGAAGCGGTCTACCTGGAGATCCTTCCTACTTTCTGAGACAGTTATTTCACTTTCTGAGTTGAACATCACAAGCTGGTCACTTGTTTCAGTTGTTTTGAGGTTAGCCTTTTCACGAACAATCCTTTTTGGGTGACTTCGTAGTACTCCTTTTATCCAGTTAATTGCCCATGGATTGTTGGTCCTTCTAGAAAGGTACTGTTTGCAAACATGTCTTCAGATATATTGGTTCATGTGATGCCATAGCTTTCATCTTTGAGTGAGTAGCAATGCTACCTATTTCATGAGAAACATGATCTGCTGCTCTTCAATAAGTTTGCATTCTAACTTTTGGGATTTCCTGCAGCAATGACAGACGACAAGTTTTCCTCTTTTTCCTGAATACTTTCTTCTGCTTTTTCTTGTCCATATCTCATTGATTCTCAGTTTTGTTTGTTCAGCAGCAATAAACGATATGATTAAAACAGAAGTTGAAGAGAGGAGGAGAGAAAATTTGGGCATCTATGAGGTGGAGCATCTTCACTGCTCAAGAGGTTTCTTTCTCACCTTTTTTCACTTAGTAGGAAGCTGTTTTGTGCGATGCTTCGGTTACTGTCTATGGTATAGGCGGCCTTAAGATTTCCTTTTGGCTCCCCCTTTGATGTCAGTCCTAGCTTGGACCAATATCCCACAAAGGTATCCAAGGCTGCTTTTTTTTTTTTAAAGAACTGGAGTCTTTGCTTCTGGAAGGTGCCATTCTGGAGTTCGTTGTTCCTGGTCTGCCAGGCTTCTTCATCGTCTTTTTCTTGGTTCCAAAGAATGAGAAGTGGAGGCCAGTCACAGATTTCAGCTAGCTAGACCTTTACATTTCCCCGCTAAGATTTTCCCATGGAAACAGCAGGAAGATTACATGCACGAATCATTCTAGAGTATTGGGCAGTGAGCCTTGACCTGTCAGACGCTTATTTTCACATTCCGATCTGGGGCAATCTCCTCCAGGAAACCCAAGACCTGTCAAGACCATTCCATCCTGGAACAGATGCTCTTTTCTCTTGGATTCTTGGACGACTTGAAAAAAAGTCAGACAGATTTCCATCTCAGCATTTTATGCCCTCGGGGATGCACTTCTTCACTGATCTGAACTTTGTCCATCTTCCAGATGCAAGGGCAGAGAACGTACTGTCCTTCTGCCTACCCTGCCTTCAATCTCAGTCGGCCACTCTGCGTAGCTTTAAAAACGTGACTGGTCTCACCTCTGCCTCGCCTATGGCTGCAGAACTCAATCCTCTGGGATGCCACATACATCCTCTTCAGTGGGCGCTGAGAGATGTCTGATCTCAGTCTTCTGCCAACTGGGACATTCAGCTGCTATCGAGTCAGACCTTCGTGTCAGCCCTCCATCTTTGGCTGGACCAGGCCCTAGCTGACTGCTGGGGTTCCTCTTCTTCCTCCGTCAATGCACACAGTTTGTGGTGATGCGAGTTAGTCTGGGGGTTACATCTCTATCCCCTTTTCCTGGAGTGCTGTGGCATGTGGAAGGCTCAAGAGGCGACAGGTCACATAAATGCCCTTGAAATGTGAGCAGTCTTCTTGGCTTTCTGCAGTTGGTCACAAACTCTGAAGGGCAGAGCTGTGACGGTGTGCATAGACAACTCCGTAATTGTCACTTATTGAAGGAATCAGAGAAGGCACTCACTCTCCAGGTCATTGAATGATCTTGCAGCTTCTCTACCTATCTTCCGCCAGTCAATGGAAATCTCCCAGCTGGTGAGACCCACTCCAGGCAGACTGAATGTTCCGGCAGACTCCCTGTCCAAAAAGGGACAGGTTCTCCCCTCGGAGTAGATGGCAAAGAAGGCAGCATTCTGCTCTGTTTGCCGTGGTCTAGCAATACCACACAGAGACTTTTTTGCTACTAGATGGATAAGCCAGCTCCCAGTTTGTGAATCTCTAGTGCCAGATTCAACGGCTTTCAGTGTGGATGCTCTGGTGATAAGGCGGGTAGGGATGTTTGCTTACATGGTGGAGTAGTAGCAGAAACATGTAATCCCAGGAAGCACAAATAGTCTCACAGCTCCAAACTAGATGATCAACTGTCCGTGCATCCTAGCTACCGAGGTGACTAAAAGGAGAGGCTGCCAAACTGCATTTGTATGAAACTCTGAACAAGGTAGAAATCTGGAAGTACATTCATTTGAAATACCTGAACTTTAAGGCAATGTTAAATCAAGACAGATGCTTCACTCCAATTCACACTATAGCTTGCTCCCTCAGGGATACTGTGAAGAATGGTGTGCGATTTCTTGGTGATTTTGTATGTTTATTTGTCTAGGGAGTGTGTCAACAGAAAACATGGATCGCGTGTGCAGATCGAAAAGAAAATTAGTCTGTGCCTGCGCTCTCACCTGTTCAAGAAAACCCATGCAGCATGCATGCTGAACCATGAATGGAGAGCTCTGGGGGGTTGGTTATGTGTAAGATGTGTAGCTGGAGAGAGAGAGAGAGAGAGAGAGAGAGAGAGAGAGAGAGAGAGAGAGAGAGAGAGAGAGAGCAAAAAGAGACAGGCCGATGGTGCCGTCAATCCAGTGATGATCTGCAGCATTGCGTGGTGGTTCATAATGTTTGTCAAAGACACAGGTGGTGTCTTGCGTAACTGCAGACTGAAGGCCATGGCACGAGAAGTGGACGAGAGGTTGCAGAGACTGGAAATTGTGAAAGAATAGAACTGTGTGTGTGAGGAGCAGAACATTTAGACTTTATTGTGTTGAAACTCTTATTTAAAAAAAAAGAAAATAAATACTCATCCCACCCTCTTGTTTCTTTATACAGAATACCACACACCATTTTCTTCTCTGACAGCACAGCATTGTTCTTTGTACTTTTGTTTTGGAGAGATAAGGTGTGTGTCACATGTGCATTGCATGCCACAAGCTTATCACATGTACATTGTCTGTTGTTGCATGTCGTGTGTGTGTGTGTGTGTGTGTGTGTGTGTGTGTGTGTGGTGTGTGTGTGTGTGTGTGTGTGTGTGTGTGTGTGTGTGTGTGTGTGTGTGTGTGTGTGTGTGTGTGTGTGTGTGTGTGTGTGTGTGTGTGTGTGTGTGTGTGTGTGTGTGTGTGTGTTTAACAAGATAAGTAAAGCACATTGAAAAAGGAAATTAAGGACAAACCTTTTGAAGGGGCCTGTTTTTTTAGATTTCATAACTAGGACTAGTGTCTGCAAAGTAATGCGATTTTGTGATCTCAAGTTTGGAAAAAAAAAAATCATTTAATAGTCAGAACTTGGAAAACGGAAGTTATTCAAAGGGAAGCAATTACAGTAAGTTTAGATGTTTGGGACTTTTTTTTTCTATTTTTTTTCTTGGCTGCAAAAAAAAAAATGATGCAAGCAAAGCAGCAGCATCAGCATGATGTGGAAAAGACGAAGAAGGAGCAGAGCTGTACACTTATTAAAAAAAAAAAAAAAAAAACTTCACACTCAACTTATCATCCATGTTAGTACTTTCAAACCCAGATCTGATATATGCATATTTACATAAGTGAAATACCCTAGTGGTACACAAAATTATTGGTCTTTATAAAGATTTTGCAACCTGTGACTGCAAAATAACCATAGCAATTTCAGCAACATATGACCATTTAAGACAGTACTGACATAAAACGTATTCAGTTCAATACCTTTCTCAAGATAGAGCGAGGTCAACACTGAGCATTAAAACAAAAGATGATGCACAGAAATGTTTTCTCTGCAGACACAAGCGATACCATGAAAATATTTAATGTTCCAAGTGTTCGGCCTTAATTTATGAATTAATCTAACAATGTGCCTTGGGCACGACGGTAAAGTAGCCATTTACAAAATAAAATGCAGCCAATGTATATACTTTTCCATAATTTGGATTAATTCACAAGAGGACAAATCTATGGGATCTTTTAATAAAGTTTCAGCGTTTCTAGTTGCTCTTTCTTTGCAAGACTGTCTGCTATTTCATTCCACTTTATACCACAGTGAGATGGGACCCAATAAAAATGAATGCTTATTCTTAGAGTTATAAAACAATGCAGTAAATGTTTTATTTCGAAAAGCAAATCTTTTCTAGCTTTGCAGTCCCAACGCTGTAGTGACTGTAAAACAGATCTGGAATCAACACACTGTGTTTTGATGATCTGCGTGTCGTTAAATGGACGCAGTCTGATTGCCATTGACATAGTTCATTCAGTGCTGCGATTTTAGTCAAATCTTATGACATGCCAAGCCATCCTTCTCTCCAGTGTATGAGAGGATTTGAATCATTGTTCGATTTGGATCGTGCACATAAATGTGAATGATTGGATCTAGAAAATTAAACTCCAGAGGATGATAGACCACCTTATGGGAACTGGGGTCAGTGCTATAATGGCGTGTAATCAAGAGTGCCGCGGTGTTTTCATATCATGGTGAAAGGTATTTCTCGTGTGTGCAGCCATCTAATAAAATATACTAATGGCTCCACGTTTAAATAAAATGAAAAGTGTAAACAGGTGACACTCAGTATTTACACTTCTCACCTAATTTTTAGATCAAACATCCTTACATGTGAGTCTTTTTTAAACATATCTTTTGTTGTGTGAACACATATGCATGCATACATTTATATATCCAAAAAAGAAAAACAACAAGAACAACAAGCTGTCGTGGTTATAAATAAAATTTTCGGCTTTTTTTTGCCGTCTTCAGTAAATGACATCCTCCCTGAGTGCCAGCAGGTAAGGTAGTGAGGAAAGAGACGTAAATGTTTCAATATGACGTAATATAAAATAAATTAGATATTAGAATGATACGTAACTCGACAGACGTGTCACAGGTAGTAATTTGATGAATGAAAGCTCTGTGTGTGTGCGTGCGTGCGTGCGTGCGTGCGTGCGTGTGTGTGTGTGTGTGTGTGTGTGTGTGTGCATGTGTGTGTGTGTGTGTGAGCACGCGTGCGTGCGCGTGTGAGCACGAGTGTGTGTGTGTGTGTGTGTGTGTGTGTGTGTGTGTGTGTGAGAGAGAGAGAGAGAGAGAGAGAGAGAGAGAGAGAGAGAGAGCGTAGTCTCTTCAGTTTAGTGTCTATTCACATTATGTGGTCTAGATACACAAAATAAGAGAATGCAGCAGCACTTAAAACATACCAAGTAACATCCAATAAAGATACAACATCTGCATCTCTTTACAGGTATGTAAAAATCGGACCCCGAGTCAATGCCATTGTCACATATTATTGAGTACTTACTTAAAATGTCATCCAGGGAAGATTCAGCTAAAGCAAGTAAAGTCTTTAAAAAAAAAAAAAAAAAAAAAAAAAAAAAAAAAGCGGTTCACATCTTAGTAGTTTCTGCATATTTGATATCTTTTTTTCGCCACAGCTGTATTTCATGTCATATATATATATATATATATATATATATATATATATATATATATATATATATATATATATATATATATATATATATATGCATCACAAGCGTATACAACATCACAAACGTATACAACCCAAACATAAGCATTTTACAAAACCAATATCTGTAAATATTTTACCCAGCCTGTCTCACTTTCTCAAACGCAGCTCTCAGATGAATTCAGCCAGTGAAGCTGGAAC
>JADBJO010006305.1:22500-57500 GCA_016801955.1 Conus betulinus | reverse complement strand
AGTTTGTCGGTTCCAACCCATCAGATCCATTTACTTGTGGGATTTTTCGCCCCCCAGCTGGCTCCTACCCAGAGCACAGTTTTGCTACGGGCTCAAAATTGGGAAGACTAGGACCATACAGTGGAGTTTCATCCACTTAATGGATGTGTCTCTGTGAGAATTTTTCTGACCAACATTGCAGATGTTTGTATCTCTTGGGTCTGATTTAAACCGGAAAATAATTTTGAATGTAAGCATAGAATACAGTCATGTAGTTCAAACCAGAATGGAAATCTGTAGTATCATTTTCATCATCCTCGTCCTCATCGATCAGCATTGAAAAAAAAAGTCTCAAATTCTGTGGCCCTTCATGCCCTGCCCTCATACTGACCTCAGTTTCGATGATCTCTCCACGTCTGTGGTTTTGGTTTGATTCTGTCGGGGTCACAGTTACCGGCAAATTTATGGGGGCTGTCGTTGGACGGACATGGTGGCGCCCTCCAGAGAGAGAGCTCACTCATGCCACAACGCGACTAATAAATTATTTTCATCAGTAGGGGGCTTAGTAGGTGGTGTCCTGCGTGTGTTGGGATCAGAGCAGGCTCCACTGAACACCACCGAAGTGACTCGGCAGCAGCGCAGCGTTTCCTCTGGTGGTTTACCTCATGACGACTTAACATAGATTGCACCCTGTGGATTGCCGGTGGCGGGTCTGGCCGGACTGTGGCTGTGGACGAGGAGAGTCGGAATGAGCGACATGGATGCAAAGCCACTGAGGTGGCACAGAAGTTAGGACAGAATGAAAAAGCCAGTATCCAACTCCATCTGTCAGGCTCTGAGAAGGCAGGATGGACAACCCAGAGACAGCTGGAGAAGAGATGCTGAGGCAAAGCTGAAGAGGAAGGGAGACAACCGGACAGGGACAAGGTTTTGTTTGCTGGAGAGCTGTCGTCAGTGGCCCCATACTATGTGGGTTCCAAGAACCTGCGTAAGCTTTTACTGCCGAAAGTAATCCATTGCTATTCACTAGCCTGCAGTCCTATCAGGAGAACGTCATCAGGTGGCCTGGCAACTGGGGCTCCTGCCTGGAAGGTCTGACCAGGTGTGAGCGCTGTTTAGTAACTCAGTTCATAGCCAATGTCTTTGTTTAAGAATGAGATCCATTGCATGACTTCCAGGCCATGTATGATTTGTTTCCTTGTTGAATGTCGTTCTTCGACGAAGAGTTGTACGCTGCCTTAAGATATGTGTTTGTCAGAGTTTTTTTCGCTCTCCAGATTTTGTGTATATTGTAATATTCCTTAAAAAAAATGCAGGAGTAGGGGGGGGGGGGGGGGGGGGGGGGGGGGGGGGCAGCCTTGAGTTCACCAGATTCAGCTCGTGGCGAACGTCTACAGAGAACAGGTTGAAAAGAATGCTGTATGGTCATACCCACCATTGGTTTGGCACAGGTGCATGGATAACACCTCCCCAAAACATGACTAGCAAACAGCAACAGTTCACAGGCCGTCTCCACTCAATCAATATACATATCGAATTGACAATAGAAGCAGGCGAAGGACTGCCCGTAATTTCGGACTTCTCAGTGAACGTTTTGGACGATGACAGTACCAAACACCTCTGACAGTTTACTGCCGCTTCTATCGGCAGGCTTTGGGAACGTTGACATTTTATCCTAAGTGCCAGGATGTCTGACCACGATGATGACACTACCCAAAATCCTCTGACAGTTCACAGCCTCTTCGGCGGACAGACCATGGCAATTCCACATGCATCCTAACTGCCCGGATGCCTGTCCACCAGAAGCCCACCTGCACAGATCAGCATCCGAAAGAAGAAACTGGAACACAAACATTTCGTTGTCCAAACACTCTTCCACGTGCCCAGATCTACACTACAGCTAAAGACCGAGAAAAAGAATTCAAGCACGCGCTATACTTGAATGGCTTCAAAGACTGGATTTGCAATCTGCCTCATCCAAGATGAAGACTGGAGCTTGGGGTGATGAGTAAAAGAAAATCTCATAGCACCACTATCATAACATGTGAGGGGGGTCTGCCTGGAAGACTGATAAATCCTTCCAAATTTCAAGGCTAAATTTAACACAAGGTATTCAACATATTTTCGACCTATAAGAAAATGGGCAGCAAGATAACTTGAAATATTGCCAACATCTTGATATTCTACACATCAAGGAATAATGTGAATGAGATGGTGGAAATCACGAAAAGGACACAATCCTTTGAACAGAGACGTTGGCTGTAACTTTCCCATTTGGCGTCATGCACTTTACACAGTTTTACCGGCTGCAGCCCCCCTCCCCCCCCCCCCCCCCCCCCCCCCCCCCAAAAAAAAAAAAAAAAAAAAAAAAAAAAACAACTAGCAGTCAGAACTCCACAACCAAAACATGCAAGCATTAAAGAAGACGGAGTACCTGGGAGTCACAATCTCCAGTGACTTTAGCTGGGACACCCTCTTCAGCAATGTCACAAAATATAGCCAGCAAGGCTCTTGACTTTCTTCGCCGAAGTTGAAAGGTGAAAAACTATATAAACATACGGAGGAAATGATACAGAGGTCACACAACTGGTTGAAAAGAAGTGCCAGAGCATACAAGATCTTAGTACATTCCACACAAGAATGCACTACCTGTCTTGGACCCCCCCCCCCCCCCTCCCCCCTCCCCGCCCCCAAACGTCGAAGACACCAGGAGAGTAGACAAGGTGCAATGTCGTGTTGCTGAGTAGTCAATGGGCACTGCTGAACACACAACGTGGAAGGTTCGTTCAGAAAGCCGCACTGGACTTCAATCAGGGACCAAGACTGGACTCCACTCCGTTGTTTCTCTTTTCTGTCAGTACAGGCCCACCCGTCTGTCTGGAGAGGCTGAGTCAACTTACCTGAGGGAAGCACTTGTCCTGGTTCAGGAGTCCATACTGACCGGGGCCTTTCCATCCTTGACACACCAGCCAGCCACTGGGAGACGTCGTCTGGTGAAGGAAAAATGAGTAGATGCTGTTGCAAAGCGCTGGGTCCAACAACCTGGACCGGACCGCCACCCATGTCCATCTGTGGGCTCTTTACTCTTTCGTCCATGAGTATTGGGCACTGATGATTGTCTCGTACAGGCCATTCCTTGGTTAGTATCCAAACCTGTATCATGGATTCCCAAAGAAGTCATCAGGCACACTATAGAGAGTGTTCAGGCCCACCTGCACTTTTGCATCTACTAACAGTTTCTTACCTCGGAGACTGTAAGCTTTGAAATGACTTGAGTTCAATCACTTGAGGGCGTCAAAATTGTCACCAGCACAAGCTTTTAAGCGGGACACCATGGCAATGCGCTTTCTGCAGTCTGGCGGAGAACTGGCCTTCAATTACACATGGTAAAGAGGCATCCCTGCTCTTTAGGCCAGGGGCTTGCCCAGCCCGCCAAGCCACACTCGGGTTGAGGTTCTGCCCGTCAAGAAAGAGTTGTCTGTAGGAATCCGGCCCATCAGAAAGAACATATTTCTAGCGCCGTGAAACACACACACACACACACACACACACACACACACACACACACACACACACACACACACCAAGCACAAGCACACACATGGATGCATTCCCAATCGGTGCATTGGCCGTACTCTTGTCATGCTTTTTCAAGACATGCTACATTATCTGCTGTGACATTTTGTCACTAAAAATGTGACACTTTTTTCCATTTTGCAGCAAAGAGCTGTGCTCCGAACTGATGCCACAGCGATCTTGTTTCACAGAAAATCCTGTCTTTAGTATCAAGATTTCCTGAAAAAACATATCGCAATGACAGTTCTTTTTTTCATGAGAAATTGTCACAATTAACATTGTTCGGTGTCTTAAATATTTCACATTGCCTTGTTGCAAAATAATGATCCCAAATGAGCCGCAAAAATATCTTTTGATAGCAACAATTTTTGAAAGGACCAGTTCCATAAAGTGTCGGAGGACAGGATTGTCTTTTTGTAATTAATATCGCTGCGACAATTTTTTTTTCGTAAAATGTCATCTCCACAATAAGATTTCACAACGCCAGTATACAACGCCCGAAACATAGGATGTCCAAGTCATTAAGATCACACACTCACACACACACACACACGCACGCCTTCCCCCCCCCCCCCCCCCCCCACCACACACACACACACACACACACACACACACACACACACACACACACACACACACACACACACACACACACTGTTTTACGCACAAGAAATCCCTTCACCAATTGTGGGAAGAGAAGGCCAGTTTGACTCTTGGTATGGATGACGTATTACCCTCAGCATGCACCCTGCGTTGAACGCCTATCTTGCGCCGAATTGGATGAAGATAAGTGATTGCTCGTTCTTTTTCGTTGTCCTGAGTGTTGTGTATTTTGCCTGAAGAAGACCTAACAGGTTGAAACCTGTCGTATTTTGTCTTGTGAATCGTTTGTCTAATTTTTGTCTCTTTTATTCTTTTTTCTCTCTCTTTTTTTTGCGGTGCGTTGTCCATAACTTTTCAAATTTTTTGTTGCGAGTTTCGCCTACAGTGGCTTCACTTTGCAACTAGATCTGTTACATACAAATGTATCGACACTCCCTTTTGCGACGTTGCGCCTCACCCCCACCCCCCCCCCCCTTCCCTCCACCCATCACCAACCCCTATCCTCCCGCATCCTTCACCCCACACACACCCCCTCTCAACCTGTCGAACCTAACCTATTCTGATGGGTTTTTAGATTTGTGGGATTTTTTTTCGGCAGTGCACGACTTCTATCAAGAGTTGTTAAATGTCCCATGGTTCAAATGGGAAGACCTGAAAAGCCGGTGGGCGCTGCAGTCCTGAAATACAGGATGATGCACGCTCGGGGATGCTTCTACAGATGTTCTGTTGTGTCGAGTCTAGTGGCTCTCACACAAAGGCATGTGCCAAAGAGCACGTATATTTCCCTTGACGTCTCAATGGAATGCCCTGTGTGTGCTTGCACCCTATATCACACAGCGTTTCCAATGGTGGTGCAGGATAGCTTCCGGTTGGTTAGACCGTTAATTGTGGACAGTACTTCTGTAGGTCTACTGGCATATTTCAGTGGTATTTTTTTCCTGTCTGCCTTTGATCGACTCTAGGGAAAGGCCATGTGACGGTGAGAATAGTTCCACTGACAACAGGAGTCTTGTTGACAGCAGGAAAGAGTGTCACCTGGGCTCCTCTTCAGATGGCACAACAGACCATGCTGGCGAAAGCTCTGTTGTGTTTGGAGTTGTACTTGTTTCACCTGTCGACGCTACGGCAACGAGGAGGGGGGGGGGGGTGGGGGGGGGGGTGGAGGGGGAGCTGCCGGATGCGCGCAGCACTTTGCTTGGTATTGACGTCTTTTGCTAGGGTGAGGTGGGGGGGGGGGGGGGGGTGGGGGGGACTCTGCAGTCATCAAATAAGGGCTGGCACACTCATGGGAACGTTTCAGTGGAGGTTCTGCTGTGTAGCGTGGCGTGAAGTGGTCATCACGTAAAGGCATCTTCAGGGAACAATTCGCTGCCTGGAAATACAAATGCCATGACTCGAATTTTTGTTTGCATTTCTGAGATTTTTTGGTATACTAGGAGAGCGAGCCAAGGGGCATAACGTAGCTGAGTCCCAGTTATGTTATCCTAAGAAAAGAAACATGCTGTAATCAAAAAGACTTGTACCGTGAATCAGCTCGCTGTATATCTTGTGGGGGTGAACAGTCAGTTGGTTTTTATTTTCGTCTCCTGTAAAATTTGATTGTCAGACTTGCGGCAGTTGTATTTCCGGGCAGCGAATTATCCCTTGACATCTCAACGGAACGACCTGTATGATCCTTCACACTCGTCGTTCCCAGATGGTGCAAGGCTGCTGTCGGCTGGTTGGTCTGTCAGTTGAGGGCAGTATGTCTCTGGGTTCACTGGCACACGCCGGTGTCTTATTGTCGGGCCCGCCTTCTGGCCGACTCTGGAGAAAGACCCCCTGAGATCAGGAAACACCCTCTGACCTGTTGACAGTAGGAAAGACTGCAACCCTGGATTCTCTTCAGAAGTCACGTATGAAGTCGTGTGTGTGGCGAAAGCTGGTGTTGCATTGGTTTCACCTGTCAATGCAACAGCACTGAGGCGGGCTGCCAGACGCGAGCAACGCTTTGCTTGGTGGTGCCATCTTTTGCCAGTGGACTCTGCAGTCATGACGTACAGGTTGGTATGGTACATCCTTGGGAATGCTTCTACGGAGTTCTGTAACGTCTCGCTCAATGACCATTACACAATGGCATTTGTCAGGGAGCACTTATGTCCCCTTGATGTCTTGATGTATGCCCTGTCCACGCCCGCACACTTTACAGCACAGGCTTCTAAGGGTGGAGCAGGATTGCTCCTGGCTAGTTGGTTCTGCAGTTGAGGACAGTCCTACCGACGCTTTCCGGGGTGTCCTTTTCCTCTTAGTAGTATCATAAATCCCTTGGCTGGAAGAAAAACTGCTGTCCTCTTTTGCCCGGTTGACGGGAATGACGGTGGATGAACATGGTAGCGCCCCATTATCCCATTGAGGTCTCTGGTTCGAATCTCGCCCCGAGCTAGTTGGTCATCTCTCCAAGCTGGACCTTAGTGGTCTGAGTGTTAGTCTTTCGGATAAGACGTTAGACTGAGCAGTATGCATTTAGCGCACTGACAGACTCTGAAGCGAGATGGAGGTTGTCCTTGGCTAAAAGTCCCCCTTCACAGACCAACCAGAACAAATTCGTACAGAAAAAAAGAGACTGTGACGGGGTACTAGGATGAGGTGACAACTCCAATTTGACACAGAAAACAAGTATTGCACAACCCAATCTGATCTTTTCTAACACAACACAAAGCAATACAGTACAATGTAATACAGTTCAGTACAACACAATGCAATGCCGCACAATATATCGCCATGGTGAACGTACAGTTGTTTGGACATAGAAATGTAGCGAACTAAATCTGTATAATAGAATAAGCCGGGGAGAGAGGGGGAAGGGGAGGGGGGGGGGGGGGGGGGGGGGGGGCATTTGCGTTGAAGAGAAGAGAGCCACGTTAGGATGGTCGGAGACAGAGAATCAGATTTATGATGATTATGAGTATAGAGATGCGGAAAATAGAGGTGCTGGACCGTAATGATAAATAATAATCAGGACAATTTCTGTAACGCCAATCCTAACAACGTAGGCTACGGGGCGCTTTACAAGCTTTAACAATTCAACATCTAAAAATATATTCAGGACACACACACACACACACACACACACACACACACACGCACACACACACACACACACACACACACACACACACACACACACACGCATGCACTCACGCACGCGCGCGCGCACGCACACACACACACACACACACAGACACACACACACACACACACACACACACACACACACACACACACACACACACACGCACGCACTCACGCACGCACACGTGCACACACGCACGCACGCACACGCATGCACGCACACACACACACAGCACACACGCACACACACACACACACACACACACACACACACACACACACACACACACACACACACACACGCACGCACGCACGCACGCACGCACGCACACTTGAACACAATATCGCATACATAAACACACTATATAACACGGTGAACGGTTCATTTGTACACGATCAAAATGTGCAAGTGACATATAGTAATTTAATCATATTTGAGGTGGTATTCCACAACTGACATTTTAAACAGATACGCTATAAGTGCAGACTTGAAAGTCGGGAAGGAAGGGGCATGAAGTAGATGGAAAGGCGATTCATTCCAGATTATTGCCGCAAAAAAAAGAGAATGCTCTAGAACCGTGCTGCTTTCGGTTATATGAGGGAATTCGAAAAAATTGGACATCAGAGGAAGAACGGAGGGGACGTGTAGGAATATATATTTCGAAGCGATCAGAGAACATAGAACAAGGGATCACGGATCTTCGAGGAACCCGAGTTTTTATGGAATATAAAACTATGAGAATATAGACATCGCATTGTGGTTTGTAACTCTACCCTCCCGAAGCTCTTTCTTCCCGTGAACACTGATACAGCAAGCTGAATAAAATGTGAGAATGTGGAGCTGGGAGACTATAAAGATCTGGTAACATGGAGCTGAAAGATTATTGATGCTCTGAATAGTTGAATTTATGATCTAACACAATCCTAAAATAATGGATAACCATTCGGAATTCACTCAGCTCAAAGTACGTTCTCGCAAATTCGAATCATCTGAATTGAAAGAAAGCTTTAGAACACGGGGTTTAAGAATTGTGTGAAGAGCTTGCAAAACAGACTTAAGAGGGAAATCAGAGAAAAAATTAGAACTGGAGGACAGAGTGTTAGTGGGAAAAGGCCAACATTTCCAATCTGTTTTATAGATTCCCGCAGTTCTGAGTGTGTTACTGGGAAAAAAGCCAACACTTCCAATCTGTTCTATAGATTCCTGTAGTTTTGAGTGTGTTAGTGGGAAGAGAGGTCAACTTTTCCAATGTGTCCTCTAGGTTCCTGCAGTTTTGAAGGTGCTTGTGGGAAAAAAGGCCAACATTCCCTCACTGTTCTATAGATTACCGCAGTTTCGAGTGCGTTAGTGGGAAAAAAAAAAAGGCCAACATTCCCTCACTGTTCTATAGATTACAGCAGTTTTCGAGTGTGTTAGTGGGAAAAGCCAACATTTCCAGTCTGTTCTATAAATTCCTGCAGTTTCGAGTGTTTTGTGTGGAAAAAGGTCAACATTTTTCACTGTGTTGTAGGTTCCTGTAGTTTTGAGTGTGTTAGTGGGAAAAGGCCAACATTCCTATCTGTTCTATAGATTCCTGTAGTTTTGAGTATGTTAGTGGATACAAGGCCAAAAATTCCTATCTGTTCTGTAGATTCCTACAGTCTTGAGTGTGTTAGTGGATAAAAGACCAGTATTTCCTTTCTGTTTATACATTCTTGTGTTAGTGGATAAAAGACCAGTATTCCCTCTCTGTTTTATAAATTCTCGCAGTGTGAGTGTGTAATTGGGATAAAAGGCCAAAATTTCCTATCTGTTCTATAGATTCCTACAGTTTTGAGTATGTTAGTGGATAAAAGGCCAATATTTTGTATCTGTTTTATAAATTCTCGCAGTGTGAGTGTGTTAGTGGATAAAAGGCCAACATTTTCCACAGATTCCTGTTCTATAGCTTCCTGCAGTTGTGAGCGTGCTAGAGTGAAAAGGCCAACATTATCCTACATGCTCTGAAGATTTCTGCACTTTTGAGTGTGTCGGTGGAAAAAAGCTCAACTTTTCCGATCTTTTTTTCTACAGATTCCTGCAGTTTGATTGTACTAGTAGAAAAAGGCTAACATTTCCAATCAATTCTACAGATTCCCTGCTGTTTTGAGTGGAAAAAAGGCCAACAACTCCTATCTGTTCTATAGATGCACGCAGTTTTCGCTGATTAGACAGAATACTGGGCCTTTAATCAACGGGTCATGGATTCGAACCCGAGCAACTTTGGTGAAGCCTGTCACCCGCATCCCCACCCTTTTCCTACCCCTCAATAGACTGCTAGGTCATTTTTTTGCAGATCAGCTCGTAAGTGATCCTGTCTGTGTGTACATACGCATAGAAGATTGAATACGTACTTTAAAGATCCTTTAATGCACACCAGGCTGTCTGCATGAAGAACAAGGACTGGAAGACAAGATAACTGTTTCACATTCGGCCCCTGTGATATCAAGCTGTAAATGCCTATGGCTACGCCCCAGTCTATCAGCATTTGAGCTGATAGCACACACCCAAATCGTGACAGGGCCAGACGAGGCCACTGATGGTGCAGACAATGCTATCAAGGAATACAAGTCTCCACAGGAAGTTTCCTTCTATGCCTGCACCATTAGTGATAGGACACAGGTGCGAGTCTATCAAGTGATTTCCTCTATACCCAAAATAACAACATGGTAATATCATATCCCTTTCATTTTGTTTCGTTTATTCGTTTGTTTGTTGTTGTTGTTGTTTAACTCGTGTTTTGCTTTACGTCCGTTAAGTTACAGAACGTGCTTGGGGACTCGTTAATCTTATGTTCATTCATACATCAGTTCACCTCTGTATCCACTGTTGGATGTTTAGCCCTGGTCCTGAGTCTCGATTGTAACACCTCCAGCAGTCTCTCGCCCTTTGCCTGCTGTCGTTTCATCTGTGAAAAAATCCACATGTACAGTAAGGAGGATTCAGTGCGGCGTTGACGGGCAAGACAAAGGCTACCAAAGCTTCGTGCATCCGCTCTGCTACACTCCTATCATGAAACGACATCACAAGGGCGACAGCAAACGAAAACCAGCGAGCAGCATCAGTAGCCACCACTTTCACTAACAGCTGTACTGAAGAGTAAATTGATCTCTTCTGGGGTGACAGTTATGAGATATTTCGGGAATCGGCTGTAGATGACGATCAAAGCGATGACAAGCAAAGTTGACACTAGGAAATTCAACGTGGTGATCACTGTAAACCATTGGAATTCTTGGCCTAAGTTGTGAGAGGGCGCCAGGCGGCACAGACCACTTTGATCATCAACACCCAGTCTGATTTTCCAGGAAGAAATGGCATTGATGATAACAGAACTCCAGCCAACCAAGCGATTAAACAAGAGATCATTGTGGTACGTTTATCCAACGTCCAAAAATCTCCAGGAAAACAAATGTTGACGAAGCGATCTAGTGTGATGAATATGAAAATGAAAATCGATACCTGCGCGGACAACATAGAAAGAAAACCTGCTAGTTTGCAAGACACACTAGTAGTCCATGCCTTTTCAAAGTAAATGTAGTTTCCATCAAATACTTGATCTGCAATCAACACTATGTTAACATGGATTCCCATACAAATATTAGCAAACTGGAGATTATTAGAGAGAACGTTCTTAAAGTATTTCCAAACATTTTCTGTGCTGGAAAAGGACCTATAATGCAAATCAGGTTTCCCAGAATTGACAAAGCACATAATAACCCAAAGTATATGACATGCACATTAGCAGGCATAAGGTTTTGACATGACCAAAAGATAGGCTGCAAAGTTATACATTTGTAGTTTATGTGAGGTTTCAGGAAGCAGGCTGTCACAACAGAGCCTATAGTTTGTTGTAGAAACCAGTTTTAAATGATTCCACTTAGACAGCAAATCCACTGGAAAGACTCGGATCACATTCTGCCTAATATCTAATTCAGTCAGTTTGGGTGTGATTATTGACCCTCTAGCTCTGATGGTTTCAATGCCGGAAGATGTTAAATTGAGAAACTCCACTTCAGGTAGGAAAATACACAGTTCACTGTTTAGTATTTGAAAACGCGTTCTTGATATATCAGTACGTTTTTTAGCTCATAGTGGATATACTTCAGTGATTTGCCCATCAATTGGCTGAAGGGATTGTTTGCGAGACTTAGAATTTCTAGATTGTGCAGTTCCAGGATAACGCTGATATGAAAAGTCTCCAGATGATTACTGGCCAGATGAAGGACCCGCAGATTGGGAAGTTTAGCACTGGAAATGTTCCGAAGCATACAGTGCGAGAGCGTCAGATAGACAAGATACCAATTTGTTTTGAAATCACTTAAGGTCATTCCCGTTCCTGTGGCATCCACATAGCGCAGCTGCTGAAAAAGGTCAGCAGCGAAAGGGTCATGGCACAGGACAGAATGACCTTGACACAGACAGCTCTCAGCACATTTCCTGTCACACATCAGTTCATCATCCCGCTGTGGACACTGGCCCCAGCCATCACACAGATGATCTCCATGGACACACACTTTAGACCCTCGACATCGGTAAAAAAAGCCGGGCAAGTGAACCTGTCACAGTCTTGCTCATCCTCCTCTGCATATGTACAGTCGGGAACCTCGTTACATCGCGTGTAGATGGGGAGGCAATGTAGCGAGTTTTGTGTGCATCGGTAATGTCCGTCCGGACAGTCAACTCCTCTGGCCATAGTTTCCCGAGTGAAGAAGCCTGTCCCATCAAAACTGACTAGCACTGGACGCGTGTTGTTATCCTGGTTCTCTGAAATGTAGTAGGATTCATTTGTGGAACAGCGAACTTCATCAGAAGCGTCCAGGCAATCTGAGTGTTCGTTACATTGTTGAATGCGAAATGTACACTGACCATTAGAGCACAGAAATCCATGACATGGAGGATGCTCACAGAAAAAATCATCGCTTTGTTCTGGACAGTCCTGCCTGAAGTCACACACCATCGTATAATGTATTGAAGTCATATCATCACCACATCGAAACATGGCGTTTCTATTTGAGGTCCTTCTGACCTGAGAACGCAGCGTGTTGTTTTCCCTCCTTCCGACGTTGAAGAACAGGCAATACTGCAGATAATCATTTTTTCGACTCGCACAATAGTTGTTTGCATCACAGACAAAAGATGACTGTGTCATATGGCCATCTGAACAAACAACCAATGATTGCCGGGTTTGTTCAACGAAACTACGATCTGGACGAAAATTGAAATGCGCATTCCTGACAATAGTACCATCTTGCGAGCGATACTCGATTTCACATACGATTACATTTGCTGTAAATTCCTTTAATTTTCTCCTCCTGACAAATCTCATGGACCGAAGTGCCATAGTCTGAACAACCCTGGAAGGATAGTAAGATTCCAGTACAATGAAGTGATCCATGCTGTACATCACCGTGCCGTCTAACCACCTGTAGAACTTGCTGTATGTAAACGGCAGTAAATGCCAACCTGATACAAACCCTACAACCAGATCAAATTCACCATAATCTTGGAATAGGGTTCGAAAATCGTTTTGCTCCTGCCTGGTTTTTAATGAAGCCAGTCTTCCACCCATAATCTGACACTGAGTGCCTGCCAGAAGCATGGAGAAATATTTGTCGACTTCGACAACCAGGAAGCATTTGTGATGGGAAGCCACAAGCCCTCGGCATTCAGGACTGCTGAAGGGACAGTGCCCTGTTTTTCATCCCGCCCATCCTGGCATTCCGGCTTGAGGTTACAGTGCAAATGCTGCTGAAACTGGGAGTAGAAATCCACTGAACAATTGAAGAGACCGTGCCGTGTTTCAGGCTCATTGTTCGCAGGGAGAGAGGAAAAAAATACATCTTCAGTTCGAGAAGACGCTCACATTTTTGAGCATTGTTGTCGTCCACTTGAATGACAAGGCAGGGATGTGGGCAGAGCTTTAGCTAACACGGATTGGTGTTGCACACCTGCAGAACAGTGTGATCAGTTGCATTGTGTACTGTGTAAACGACCTCTATCTTTTGTAAATAGTTTGTCATATTCATAAGACTGCTGAAAGCTGATCATGATACTATGCCTGGGAGGTGCTCTAACTTCAGTATGAAACTGGCGCAATGAGACTACATCTACCCGTACGTATGGAACTGTTACATATCCCGAAGAAGGCGTAACATAAAGGTCAATAAATTGTGAACTTTAATCCCCTTAATGTGTATTCTAACAAGGGGGCTGTTGATGTTTGCAATGTACATATGGTGTCTGTTAGACCCGACATACGTTTCTAGAAGCGAATGTTTACTGCAAGTGACATCTCTGTCAGAAACTTGTCCAAAACCTAAGGTAGAAGTTGTGGCATAGATCAGTGTTTCCCAGTTCCTAGATTCACACCAGTATTTCAATCGTCGAACATGAGCACGGATATACATATTCCTTGGCACAACAACATGAATATTGCAGAAAGCGTTGGAATCTCTGCACACTCCATAAATCACTCCCTGATGGGCTGGAAACTGTTGTGTGGAGTCTTCACAGTCGCTGCTCTCCTGGACTGTGAAATTTGGGTGGTGGATGTGGGAAGACTTTCCTTTCCTGGACAAGACATACTCCAGTTCCTAGCACTGCCAAAAGCATTGAAAGGGGCGTACGTTGCGACAGTGACAGTCCGGACAAACTGACAGCCATTCATGTGGCCAAAGAGGGCCAAGAAGACGAAGGATAGGTGAATCATGATGGGGACGTTATCACACTATTGCGCGTCTGGTCACCGTCGATGCGGAAACACTGAGTGTTGGTAGTGAACGATTAGTTTGGGAATGTGGATACCTTTTTCTAGTCCTATTAATCACAAGCACTTCACAGGCCAGAAATACTCCTAACATGAAATGCTGTTTTCCTCAGAGAGAGAAGAAAATGGCTTTAATATGCTGAAACTTCATCCAATGGTCGAGAAACTTGAAGGCGCTTTTTCTCTCCGACTGAAGAGGAAGTTCTGTATCACCTGCAGAACGCCCAAGCACGTACAAAGGTACTGGTACATCACCAATGTGGAAATATCGCAATCCGTCATATTCAAGACATTTTCTAGCAATGGTTATGATCTTTTGAGGGTAACCTAGTTTTAAAGCTGAACAAACATCAGCAAGGCACATCGGAAGGGTCGAAGTGGGGAAGACCGAGGGAAAGGACAGGAGGAGGTGGCTTGTCTGGCTTGTCTTCTCTCTCTCTTTTTTTTTCTTCTTCATTCATTGTGTATAAAAAGAAATCGAATTAAAGCACTCATGCCCCACTCCATCCCTGCATCCCGCCTCCCCGCCCCCTGCCGCTCGCTTACACACACGCGCGCGCGCGCGCGCACGCGCACGCACGCACGCACGCACACACACACACACACACACGCGCGCGCGCGCGCGCACGCGCGCGCACACACACACACACACACACACACACACACACACTTTATGAGGCCGGAACAGCTCAGTTGCTAAAGCGCCGGACTCGTGATCTTGGCGATCCTGGGGTTAAGCTTGCGGACCTCCTCCGGGCTGATTAGGTACAGGCGGATTTTCCCTGGCAGTTAAAATTGGTTCTGACACCATTTCCTGAAAGGTCCTTCCAATGAGACTATAGACCGAAGTTTTGTATGTAAACGCGCACATATCATCCCGCACACAGGTAAACTCCCATATCCAACTTTCGGCGGAGAAGCGGGTAAGGATGAAGAAGATATACCCATAGCATGAGAGAAATGACAGAATGACTGAGTGACTCATTTTTGGACTGACTGAAATGGGAGATGACTAAATGTACCTCCAACAGGTAGCTCTTCAGTTGTTTCTACCTGTGTAGGCAGCTTTTTATGTAAACGAAAGTGTGGATTGTAAAGCGCTTAGGTCTTGGTCTCCAACCAAGGATAGACACTATAATTATAAGTACACTGACAAGAGATACTGTAATAACAACAGAGAGAGAGAGAGAGAGAGAGAGAGAGAGAGAGAGAGAGAGAGAGAGAGAGAGAGAGAGACGCACATTTATTATGCTGTGTTGTAACGTAGGATGTAGGCGCAAGTACGCCGCGTTGCAATACGACATAGGAAAAAGGCGCAGATTTATAAGGTTGTGTTGTAACGTAGAATGTAGCTGCAGGGACGTCATGTTGCAATACAACATAGGAAAGAGGAGTGCATGTTTATTATGCTGTGTTGTAACGTAGTAGAATGTAGATGCAAGGAAGCCATGTCGGAATACGGCATAGGAAAGAGGTGCACATTTATTACGCTGTATTGTAACATAGGATGTAGGTACAGGGAAGCCATATCGGAATACGGCATAAGAAAGAGGTGCACATTAATTACGTTGTGTTGTAATATATGTAGGTACAGGGAAGCCATGTTGCAATACGGCATAGGAAAGAGGTGCACATTAATTACGCTGTCTTGTAACATAGGATGTATGTACTGGGAAGCCATATTGGAATACGGCATAGGAAGAGGTGCACATTTATTGCGCTATGTTGTAACATAGGATGCAGGTACTGGGAAGCCATGTTGTAATACGGCATAGGAAAGAGGTGCACATTCATAATGCTGTGTTGTAACGTAGTAGGATGTAGGTGAACGACGCCATATTGTATAATGCGGCATAGTAACGAGGTACAGATCTGTTATGGCTGTGTTGTGACGTAATAGCATGCATGTGCAGGTATGCCCTATTGTATAACACAGCATAGTAAAGAGGTGCAGAGCTATTATGCTGTGTAGCATGTAGCATAATATACTACAATATAATACAATACAATGTGTAATCATATTACACAGCCTACTACACAGAACTGCAACACTATGCAATACTCTACAAAATAGGCTTATGAAATTGACAGGGGGGGGGGGGGGGGGGGAGTAGAGATAGAGAGATAGTTTTAGAGTTTGACCTCATTTCCTTGAGCCACTCAAAGCAACTGGGACATTCTTAGACTGCCAATGGGGTTTTCCTGAAGATTTGGTCCTAGCTTTTGAATCGTCCTGTTTCTCTTCTCAACAGTTTGGTGGCTTGTCCTTTAAAGTCATCTCTTTTGTCTCCGGTGCTGCAGGCCGCATCAAGTGTTAGACTTAAATTGGTGCTTCACTCTGAAGGGCGGAATAAATTATTATGCATATTATGCTTTTCAGAGGTGTTGCTCAAGAGTTTCTTTGTCTAATGTGAGTGTCCCTGAGTTTGGCTATTCGAATGCTATTCGAATGGAGTCCTGGAGAATCGAGGGGGTCTCTGAAGAAGCACTCTGGCTTTCCTTCCTTGCACTTGTCCTTGTTGCTGATTCTTTTTGCCAGGGCACTGTGTTGCGCTTTCAGGTCTTCCCTAGAGCGCCCCTGGCCCTTTCTTCTCCGCTCTGACGCAGCCTTTAATTTGTTTGTTGAGAAACCTCTTTGTTTTACGGGTGATATCCATCTTTTGCTGGTCTGGATTTTTGAGGGTGTCTTTACTCTGGCACGTTTCGTTCCACTGGGGTCGCTACAGGTTTCGTGCACAACGTCTCCAAATGTGCCAGTTCACGCTCCAGTTTTTTTTTTTTAAACCTCTCAGCGCGTCCAGTTTGTGGACTATCTTGTCTATTTTTTTTCGCATTCCTCTTTGGCGTTGGAGTGGGTCAAGCTAATTAAGCCTTAAGAAGTGGTACAAATTCCTTTTTCTGAACATCAGAGTGGATGCCCGTGGCACTGTGGTTCTGATCATTCTTTGAACTCTTGCCTTAACAGCAGTCGACCAAGAAACATTTTTACTAGAAGATGCGTATCAGACATTTGCCCAAGGAGGCCATGCGTCTGACCTATCTTCTCAGCAAATCAGCTCGAGAAGACCTCTGTATTGAGGAGTGTGTCTTTTAAGGTGGTCTTCAGCAGCTTTGTTAGGCAGTTCATGTGGAAGCGATTTAGCGTTTATGCGTGGCGCTTACAGACTATCCACGTGTCACTGGTTTTACAACAGCAGCCTTGTATATACTGAATTTCAGACCAGGTTAATGTCTCCTGTTCCACGCAGTTTCTCTCGCTGCTGTTTGAAAGCTGAGTTTGTCTCTGCAGCGTGTGTGTCGTCGTCGTCACTGTTTGCTAATCTGGATGGGGTGTGCTGCATAGGTAGAAGACCTTGCAAGCAGCCTTCAGAGTTTTCCCTTTGACAGTGATTTCTGACTCCCCGTGACCGACCATTAGTGTCCAGTCCCAAATTGTGGGGACAATTCTAAAGCGGCGTAAGTTTGCACACCTGTTGACCCCCGTACCTGACAGCTGATCACATGCGTTTTGCTGTCAGTCAGGTGAGCGAGGATTTCCTTTCAGTCTCTGCTGATTTGTCGGCCTGGAAACATCACTCTGTGCCGAAGAGAGACTGGCAATTTAGTTTTGTGGTAATCATGTATGTGCGACTTGTTAAATGGAAGTTAGGGTTAGTATTAGTGGAGTTGGTTGTTCCTGCTGGTGGTCGTGAATTTTTCAGTTCTTAGTGAAGGCCAAAATATCTAATTGTCCCCTTGATCGATCATGTGATCGAAAAAGACTTGACGAGACATAGGGTGACTGTAGAAGTTGGGGTTAGTGAATGTGTGAGTCGAGAGGTGGATGAGAAGAATGGAGTGTGTGGATGGAGGAGATGATAATTATGTATATTTGTAATTATGTGATCTGGGGGGAAGTGATTAAATTAAATGAGCGTATATATTTTTTAAAAAAACGTTGTTTTTTTTTCTCTAAAGTATTATTAATGATGTGAGTGTTGGTGAGCTCTGGAAGTGAGGAATGAAAATGTGTTGTGCATAAATTATTGGAAAATGTATTCTGATCCCTGTTGTGGACACGTCAAGTGACGATGATGTGGAAAAGTAAAAACATTCTTTTCTTGATAAAAAGGGACAAATGGAAATTGTTTCTTTATCTGTAATAATTGTATACTTGGTACTTTGAACAGGGTTACATGAGGAAATCTTTTCGTCAACGTTATCATTCATGGTGCTAATCGAGGAATTTTTCTATTGTAATGCACCCATTGCATTGAAACTTAGTAGACTGTGTTATAGGTATTATCCCCAAAATCCAGTAAAATGTATTATGTGAAACTGGCACGTCACGGTACTGAACTTACCTTGGTAGAGACATTATGACGTAATCCTCAACAGCCCCTTCTAACCCACTGTACCAAACGCCTTGGTCAAGTCCAGGAACGTTGTTTGGAGATCCTGTTCTGTTCATGACAATTCTAGTGAAAGAGAGACGAAATGCAAAGACCACATCAAATGTTCTGTGGCGTCCAGCCGCCGTGGCGAAGTGGTTAGCGTCGCGGACTCCCGGCTGGGAGGTCGTGGGTTCGAATCCCATTAGAGTCATGTGGGTTTTTCTGCCCCGACCGGCTCCTACCCAGAGTTGAGTTTGCTACGGGCTCAGTTGGGAAGACTGGGACCACACAGTCGAGTTTCATCCACTTAATGGATGCGTTTCTGAGAGTGTTGCTCAAATTTCCTGACCAACACTGCAGGTGCCTGTATCTCTCGGGCCTGGTTGACGCCGGGATATATTATGAAAGGAAGCGTAGAGTACAGCCCTGTCATGTAGTCTCAGACCGAAATGGAAATCCGTAGCATCATCTTAATCATCCTCATTCTCATCGATCAGCATAAAAAAAATGTCTCAAATTCTGTGGCCCTTCATGCCCTGTTCTCATGGTGACCTCAATTTCGAATTTCTCTCCACGTCTGTGGTCTTAGTTTGGTTCCGTCGGGGTCACCCGGTATCGGCGAGTCCATGGAGGCTGTCGTTGGACAGACGTGGTGGCGCCCTCCGGAGGAAGAGTTCACTCACGCCGGCTCTGCGCGACTAAGCAATTTATTGTCGTCAGTAGGGGGCTTAGTAGGTGGTGTCCTGCGTATGTTAGATCAGAACAGGCGCTACTGAACACCACCGAAGTGACTCAGCAGCAGTGCAGTTTCTCCTCCGGTGGGTTGCCTCTTGACGACTTGACATTGACTGCTCCCTGTGGATTGCCTGTGCCGGGACTGCGGCGTGGCCGACCGGGCTGTGGCTGTGGACGGGGTGTCAGAATGAGTGGCGTGGGTGCACTGCCTCTGAAGTGGCGCAGAAGTTGGGACAGCAAAGAAAAAAAAAAAAAAAAAAAAAAAAAGTTCCGTGGCCTTTTCTAAAACCACACTTACTTAGGAGGCTGTCCTCCGTCTTTTTTATCAGGCAGTTGAGAAGAACTCTTGGCAGAATCTTCTCTGCATTGGCAAGGAGAAATGATGCGATTGCTGCAAGAGTACTTGTTTCCCTTTCTCTTGACAAGGACGCTGGACCCATCCTTGAGCTCTCGAGAGGAATGACTAGCTATTGTCATGTAGTTTTAAATAACTTGGTGAGATTCTGCATCAGAATTGTCCCTCTGGGCTTGTGTATTTGACCTAGGATGGAGTCGGAGCTCTAAGCCTTGCTTTCAGAAAGAAGCTTGTTTGCTTCGGTTAGTCGGAGCCTGACAGAGAAGCATACCCTCAGCTTGCAGCGTGCACACAAAGGCTTCGGCGATTAGAGGAGAGCCCCACATACAACATCGTTGAAACATTCCAACCATCTATACAGAATTGCGTAGTTGTCAGTAAGCAGGTGGTTCATTCCATTTGTGGTGAGCAGTGGTGAATTGTAATATGAATGTTAAAAGGCAGAAGCTAGGACCTGCTTAATGGTTCACTTACCTGGATCCCATCATCAGCTCTGAGGGATCCAAACCAGAAATTCCCACAGAGGCAGTTAAATCAGCACTGTCCAGGCTGAAAACTACGCGGAACGACGACCAAAATCTTTAAAAAAAGAAAAAGACAAAAACCGGCTCCTGCGCACACGGGCATATTCTCTCATCCTCTTTGTCTGTGACCCTCACAGAGGTTCTGGAAAGACGAATTCAAGCCATGGAGGTGAGGTATTCCTGCAAATCTCTAAACACCAGATATTGTCATCAAATCAACTAGTGCGTCAGACCATCGAGTAGAACATCGGACGTATACTTGTATAATTGAAAGAGTAGTATATAATGAATTTTAGAAATAGGACTCAAGCTGGTCGTTTTAAAACCTTGCTTTCTGGACCGAGGCATATTTTTAGTTTATTACATAGGATGAGGCTCGATGCTTGGAAAACAAAATATTCTAAGAATGTTCAGTGTGTGTGTGGTGGTTTTCTTTCCATTCCACACATTCTTTTTAATTGTCAGATTCTGAATATGTTATACATTGATGAGCAGTGCATTTTAGACAGTAGATTATCTGCTGATTCTGTAGTACACAATAAATTACTTACAGTGTACGGCATCGGTTGATGCGTATTGAAAAGTCCTGTAGGTCGTTTACTGTAATTTGGTTTTAAATTTCATGATTATTAATATTGTAATATAATATAGTATACCTGCATGTGTATAGGTAGGAATATGCGTGTTTGTGTGTGTGTGTGTGGGGGGGGGGGGGGGGGGAGAGTGCGCGTAGCTTTTTTTCATTTTATTTCATTTTACTTTGTTTATTTATCTATCTATTTTCCCCGTGTAATATCATCAATTATGGTGAAAACACGTTAAACAAAAGATTCATTCAGAGCACCGGACCACAAGAAAATTTACAGACCATCTAATAAGAAGAGGAAAATTAATCGTTACGGTCAAGTAAAAGATCAAATGGCCTTGCTGAAACAAATTCTTCATGGAATTGTTCAGGAAGGGAGACGAAAAGGTAGAGAGACATTAGGATGGACTGAAATGAATGACAGAGTAGAGAGAAAAAACCATTGAAAGGGACCCAGGTCTTTAGCACATGGCTGACAGAACTGGAGGATGTTGGTGAGTAGTTCTTTAATGTGCACCCCAGTTGCTGTAATCGGTCTTGAGAGGGAAGACTATTTATGACTCCAAGTGCCAAGAAATATTAGAGGTATTTCTCTGAAGAAGATTTAATGATGGAACGTCGATAAATATGTATATGATTGTAGGAATACGTTTTTCCACTCTTATAAAACACGTTTCTAAATATCTACTGATGTTATACGTCGTCAGTATCATTTATCAAAAATATATAGATTAGCGATGCAAGTAATTAATAAGTATCTTTTTTTTTTTGCATGGAGGCATTCTCCGAAGTGATATAATGAAACAGAATGGGCATGTTCGATTTCTGAAGATGCCTTGAGTGTATACACTTGTGCACACTGAGTGTTGAACAGGTAAAGCAGTTTAAATTTCTGCATAAATAAATCATATAACAACACTGCCTGCCAAACAGACTGCAAAAAATGAAAAGCAAAAATTGACATAACTTGAGATATTTTTAAAATTGATAAAAAAAAAAAACCCTACACACAAGAGAACGACGTTTCATTTGTGCCCAGCTTGATATCTTTCGTTAAATAACTAAATCATCTAGAGCTCTCTCGTTCTAGCAATGATCGCTACAACATTAAAAGAAGCTCTGGACGAATGTTACACGCTAGACCGCTGACTTCCTCAGAACAAGGTAAACGCAGTAGCTTGTAAGAGTTCGTTGCAGATCCTTTGGTAAGTGTTCAGATTGCAGACGACAAAATACACCAGGCAATATGGAAACGAAGAGGATCCTTTTGTTTACCACGTTGAAAAATATGGGGGGAAAAAAGTAATAAATAAAAAACAAACAAACAAATCAACTGACCTTCAGGTTCAATAAGTCGTACAGGAACTCAATCGTACATGCAGCAGCGAATATTCTACTAATGCTGCTTTTCATCAACTACACTCAAACTCGGTGAAGACTCGAACACTTCTGTGCTCGACAATAACTAGAATTCTTCAACAAATCTCGTTTCTCTCTCTCTCTCTGGCTGCACAGCTCTCATCCTTTTACATGTTATCTAAAGAATATTCTCGAAGATACTCGATCATTCTTTTCTAGAATATTCTGCATATCGGTAAGCTCAACCAATGAAATCGCGGCAAGCTTATGCGAATGCGACTCGATCAGCTTCTACAACATTCTCGAACCTTCGGTAATGCACCACTAGCAACTTACGGAGACCTGGTGAACATCCTAACATAATCTCGAATATTCCAATCGAATTATCAATCGATCCGAAAACAAAACTGAACAATTAGGCATACGTCCCGCTTTCCAAATGTTGTAAATAAATCAGCAATAGCACTACACTGACCGAAAATACAGAGCTCTAAAAGCGATAAGTAAAAGGAGGCCTGTAACCCGTCATTAGTGCTATGACGTCTTTCGCGAAAGTTCCTCCTCTCTTGAATCCCTTTTAAATTGTAACATAACCCCCACGAAAAGAAATTTCCGGAATTTCTACAAACTTTTACAATTCAAAGGAAATGTGAAATGACTTTAAAACAAATATCAACTGGCAACACACACTTAGCTTAAAGTCTGCAACTAGTACAAACCGTATTCTATCATTTCAACCTTCGTATCAAAGTTCTGACGGTACATGGCCCAGCGCATGACCCTACTGTTCACAAACTTGGCAGAGTCTAAAAAAATAAAGATTTATTGTCAGTGCGCAACATAAAGCGAATCCCGTGGAGAACCAGTTCAAACTTTCGAACAGCCCACACAATTGCAAGGCACTCCTCCATGGTAGCATACCTCCGTTCTGCCCTGGATAGTTTCTTGCTGGCGTCCGAGACTGGATCAGCTTTCCGTCATGTTCTTGCATGAGGACTGCACCAACACCCCCTGTCATATTCATCAGTGCTGAGCACAAGCGTCTTGTTAGGGTCAGACAACCGTAGCACAGGTTCCTCGGACAGGAAGTTCTTCAGTGTTGAAGGCTCGGTCTTGTGCATCTCCCCACTCCAGTTGGTTGGGCTTCTCCTTGCGCAGAAGGTCCGACATTGGAGCAGTCACAGTTGCAAAGTGAGGCATGTATTTTCTGTAGAACCCCACTAAGCCTAGAAAGGATCGGGACTGTTTCTTAGTCTGGGCACGAGGTGCTTCCAGAACTTTTGTCTCATTATCCTTGAGCACCCCTTTCATTACTTCCTGGAGACGGTGACCAATGAAGTCAATATTGTCAGCACCAGTAACACACTTGCTAGGTCTTGCAGTCAAATTGACAGAAGACAGCCGTTTGAACAGCTTTCGAAGAATTGCCAGGTGTTCTGTCCATGTTTTGGAATGGACCAGGATATCATCCCAGTAGTATATGACACCTTTCATGTTGCCCAATATTTTTCTCATGCCCCTCTTGAGCGTTGCTTCAGAGTTCTTCATACCGAAGGGCGTTCGGAGAAACTCGTATGTCCCATCTGGAGTCACAAACGCAGTCTTTGGAATGTCTTCTGGTATGGGGACTTGCCAGTATCCCTTGCTGAGATTGGTCTTGGAAAAAAACTTTATCTACACTCAGTCTCTAGACTATGTCAGCAGCTGTAGGCTTCAGGATCGAGGTAAGTCAGCTAGCTGAGTCGCCTAAAGTGGATGCACACCCGGTTAGTACCATCTTTCTGTTTAACAACTGGCGACGCGTACGGCGATCCTCTGGACTCCCGTATAACTCCCAGTTTCAGCATGTCTTTGATGTCCTCTTTCAGCGACTCTCTGGTAGCATAAGGCAATGGGTAGGGCTATGACCTGATAGGTTCGGGTGATGTCAACTTCACTTTATGCTGAATCAGGTCTGTTTTTTCTGGTAACTCAATGAAGATACTTGAGTACTCATCTAACAGTCCACGTATTTCTGTTTGCTGCTGGCTGTTCAGTCGTGGCCCAAACGTTACACAGTCAATAGTTTCCTGGGATTTGAAATCATTCAGTTCTAACAGTTCTTCATCATCATCCACAGAACTTTCTGCAGTAAAGTTGTCACCATCACCGGAGAGGTAAGGTGGCTCCCATTCTTGGAACTCAGAAGCATGTGCACCTGTAGCTGGCTTTTCTTTCCGTTCAAAGTATTTCTTGAGCATATTTGCATGGAAAATCATTTCTGCTTGCCTTTAATTTTAACTTCATAATCATTCAGCCCCTGGACTGCTTCTACAGGACAGGGTCCTTTCCACTGCATCAGCAGCTTGTTATTGTCAGAAGGCAGCAGGACAAGGATTTGCCACCAGACTGAAATGTCCTGACTTTGGTCTTCCGGTCATAATAGTGTTTGCTTTTGCCTTGAGACTTTTCTAGTTTGCTTTAGGCTAACTGTGGGGTATCTGCAATGCAGCTCAAATACATATTGATAGCTGTTCCTTGATGTCTGGAGATTCCACTTCTTTTGCCCATAGTTCTTGCAGGATGTGCATTGGACTTCGCACAGTCCGCCCATAGAGTAGCTCAAAGGGAGAAGACCCAGTAGATTCTTGAGGGACTTCCCTGCAAGCAAACAACAAGGCACTAATATACCGGTGCCATTGTCATGGTTGGTCAGCACACAACTTCTTCAGCATGGCCTTTAATGTTCCATTGTACTTCTCTACCAGGCCCTTGCACATGGGATGGTTGGGCGTGGTGATCAACTGGCGGATGCTGAGCAGACGAACAACCTCCTTTATGCAGTCAGATACAAACTGGGTCCCTAAATCACTTGAGATTTTGTCAGACACACCCAGTCTGCTGAAGATGTCCATCATGGCATCAGCAGCGGTCTCAGATAAATGCGTTTCTGTGGGACTGCCTCAGGATACCTGGTGGCATAGTCTAACAAAGTGAGGATGTATCAGTGTCCTGATTCACTGGCTGGTTTGATTTTTTCCACCTCTGCAGCACCAACCTGCAATATCCTCCACCTGAACACACGCATACCGTCATACCTCCCACTCTTCACCTCAGACATAAGTTACAGCTACCTGTCTTTTCCTTTCCCTACACTCTCTCAGCCTCTACAGTTGCTACGTCAATCTACTCACTCCCACCCCCTCCCCGTCTCCCCCTTTAATGACAGATTTAGAGGTGGGGGTGGGGGTAGGGGTGGGGTGGCTGGCTGGGGGTGGGGTGATCAGTGAGTAGGAGGCTAACATTACAATGGAACACACACACACACACACACGCGCGCGCGCGCGCGCGCGCGCGCGCACGCACGGACACGCACGCACGCACGTGCGCGCGCGCGCGCACACACACACACACACACACACACACTCTCTCTCACTCTCTCACTCTCTCTCTCTCTCTCTCTTTCTTTCTTTCTTTCTTTATAAATAGAAATACTAGCTCTTTTATCGTTCATCGTTCCCATCCCTTTCCGGCCGTTGCTATTGTAGCTAGTGTCGCTGTATTTATCATTGCTACTATCATTATTATCCTCATCCAACAGTACTGTCTGCTGTTACTCTGTGTGAGCATTTCAACTCTTTTCCACCTATATTTTATTACCAATATTACTTAATATCTTTATTATTTATATAATATACCTATTAGATTTCATCCATCCCATAATTATACCTTCCATCTCCTCTTGTTCTTCCTGTCCTCCCCTCCCCCTCCTCCCTTGGTCCCCCCCCCCCCCCCCCCCCCTTAGTATTAGTACTATGATTATCATTACTATTATCAATATTGTTATTATTTTCTGTCTTATTTATTTATTCATTATCATTATTATTATTCTTATTTTTTATTATTATCATCATCGTCATTATTATCATCATTATTATTATTATCCCCCCCTTTTTAAAATTAATTTATTATCATATATATTTTTTTTAATATATTTCTGTATCATGCTTTTGTTATCAGTACCATTTTTACCATTACCTTCGCTATAGTTGTTAGCATTATCATCATTAACACGATTGTTAGCATTAATATTACCATCACTACCATTAACATCACTATCGCCATCGCCGCTAAGACTGTTGCCACGGCAACCATGCTGTTTAAAACATCCTCTAACCCACTCTCCTCCCTCCCATACTACACCTGCTATTGCCATATTATCACGAAAAGTGGTAGTAATCCTGTCATCTATTTATTTATTTTTTCAATATTTTGACCATCATCATTACCAATTATTAGTATTCCTATAAGTACTCAAGTATCATCATTACTACCTTGACTCACACATTATCTCTCTTCTGACAGCCTCGTTTTCGTTCAAAGCCTATCTTGCGCTGAAGAGATTAAAGATAAGTGATTGCTCGTTCATTTTCGTTGTAATAATTGTTTTGTATCGTGCGTGAAGATGACCTAAGAGGTCAAAACGCGTCGTGTTTTGTCTTCTGATTCGTTTGTCCACGTTTTTTGGGGCGGTTCGCTAACATTAATTAACATTTGTTTCGATTTCCGCCTGCAGTCGTCTCACTTTGCAACTAGATGTTTCTCCCAAGATGTCGATGACAACCCTCTTGAAAGGTCTGCCGATTAGTGGCATCTTCTCCATGGGTACCTTTGGAGTTCTTTTAGGTTCAGTTTTTTGGCACATTTCACAGGATCTGCAGAAGAGTGAAACATCGCCCTGAATACCTGGCCAGTAGAAGGCTGCTATGATTTTGTCTGTGGTCTTCTTGACACCCTGTGACCTCCAAGGATAGAGTCATGGGCCAACTCCATCACGGGTTTTTGTAGACTGGCAGGAACTAGAATTTGGCAAATGATTTGACCCCCATCAATCGTACTTTTTTTTTCTTGTACTGTCTGTACATTACGCCATTTTTCTTCACAAAGGATACATCGTGTTGCCCCTGGTCATGGCGTCAATTTGCTGGCATATCTTTGCATATTTTTTGTAGCTGGATCAGTTTCTGGCTACTTCTGGAATTTCTGTGGACTTGCTAATCTTCGATGGTGTTAGATGTCTCTTCTTCCTCCTTCTTGGATTGCACACGGGTTGTTACTGCACAGGTGTGTGGCCACTCATGGTCAGGATTGTCAGCTGCACGGGCACCTTCAATATTGCCGATGATGACGTCATAAGGTGGGCTGGGCAGGCACAAAGCATCCACCTTCCCCCAACAAAGAACGGTGTAGAAATTTCAATGTCAACTTCGGGGACAGCCTCAGCATGCCCTTGGACACATTGTAGGTAGCCGTTCTCAGTAAACTGTTCTTTCAAGCATCATATACTATGAGTAATAGTATGGTCTCTTTTTTTTTCACCCCCTACCCTCCTTTTAGAGTAGGAAACGGGTGGTTTCTTCCAGACCTTGTTGCTCCCAAGAGCTCCAACCAATTTTTTGTTGACATACTATGATGACGGCATATGGCCTAAACTTTCAGAAAAACACAATGGCAAATCCTCCCCCCCCCCCCCCCCCCCCCCCATGCCGGAGGGGGGGGGGGGGGGGGGTATGGTCACCTGAAGTTCTTAAGGTAAGCGCAGTAGCTTGTAAGAGTTCGTTGTGTTCAGAATGCAGACGACAAAAAAAAACAGGTGGTGTTGAAACGAAGAAGATCCTTTTATTTACAAACGTTGAGGAATATAGAAACAAAAGAAAAAAACGACAGTAAACTGACCTTCATGTTCAATAAGTCGTACACGAACTCAATCGTACATGCAGCAGGGAACATTCAGCTTTTCGTCGACTATACTCAAACTCAGTGAAGACTCGAACACTGCTGTGCTCGACATTGAGTAGAACTCTTCAACGAATATCCTTTTTATCATTCCATCAGTTGCATAGCTCTCATCCGTTTACATGTTAACAAAAGAATATTCTCGAACATACTTGATCATTCTTTTCTAGAATATTCTGCATATTGGTAAGCTCAACCAGTGTAATCGCGACAAGCTTACGCGAATGCGATTCGATCAGCTTCTAGACTACAACATTCTCAAACCTTCGGTAATGCACTAGCCGTTTGCTGGTGAACATTCTAACATGATCTCGAATATACCAGTCGCATTATCAATCAATTCGAAAACACGACTGAACAATCAGGTATACGTATGCTTTCCAAATGTTTTAAATTAATCAACAATAGTACTACACTGACCGAAAATACAGATATCTAAAAGCGATAAGAAAAACGAGACTTGCAACTCGTCACTAGGTCTAGTGCTATGACGTCTTTCGCGAAAGTTCCTCCTCTCTTGTCTCCCTTTGAAATTGTAACAATGAATAAAATAGAAAATTTTGAAGTGATGAATATCTGTCAGCATTCATGCAAACTAAAGATCTTAAACTCAAAGTCTACTGGTGTCAATGTCATAAGATGTGGTTGAAATGACTGCTCCTGTATGTTCAGACACAAAAATAATTGATAAAAACATAACAGCTAACAGCCAGACCAGTCATTTCCCAGCTAGAAAGATGAGGCAGAATTTGTATGTCTTACTGAACAACAATGTTTAAACCAGCGTTACTCTTCAAACATTTCCCTGGACATTGACAACACCTCGTAGAATCTTTTTACAGCATTCTGTCACACTGACTGTCTGTACCTGTTCGATCCAAATCCTACTCTTCCATAATTACTCAGAGGATCTAGGAGAAACCAGTGAACCTATGTGATAACGGAGGTTGCTCTCTGGAGTAGCTCAAATTCTCAAATGCTAAAGATGAACGACATCAGACTCCCCTGTTTCTCTCTTAATTTACCTCTACAGATCATGATATTGATGGGATCAGTCCCGAACATCTTATTTCCAGAACCACACAGGTTGATGGTGTGTGCGATCTTTTACAGTGTTGGGAACTGTAACATCTCCCTGGAGGTTAAGCAGGGATATGTTTTTCTCCCCCCAAACTGGGCTCAGCAAAAGCGTTTTTGGAGAAAGTTTATGGTTGAAAAAAAAAAAGAAATATAGCATTGATATGAAGACGTTGGACACAGCGCGTACTTTCAAATACCCTCACCATGCGATCAACAGTGGTGTTACACGAAACAGTGACCGTCAAGACGCCAAAGAACATGGGGAAAGTATTGTGTAATACTGAAAAAAAATCGTAATAATTTTCCACACACACGAAGAAGAATGGCAATATGACGTCAAATTTTCTTACGTCCTGCAAAATCATATCGGTGATGACCATTCCTCTCACCTAGACACCAATCTCTTCCTTCTCTTTCTCCACCCCCCCCCCCCCCCCCCCCCCCCACCTCCCCTCCCCAGAAAGCTAGTTTTGGGGTTCGAAATGGGAAAAAAAAAGGGGGGGGGGGGGGGGGGTGAAAGGGAAGAAGAAGAAGGTAATGGAGGCAGAGGCTGATTGGACAAGTGAATGAAGCAATGTCTGTTTTATCTGAAGGTCACGACTTCAGTCCCGCTAGATACAGCCATATCAGACGATTTTTTTTTCTTTTTGTCTTCAAGATGAACATCTGTGAAGACTTCAACTCTTCAGAATCGATCTGATCAGACTTTACACACAGCCCCCTTGCAGGCTTTTACAAACTGCTCGCATAACAAGCCACATTCCGCCTATAGCAAACGTATAGATCATCTTGTGCTGATAGGATAGATGACATTCCATCAGAATGAGACAAACGAACAAAACAAAAGCATGCAGGCTGGTGTCTTGCTTAGATGTCTTCCCCCCAGAACTTTGTGGCTGCCTTAATAGTTGGAACAAAGACAAAAAAAACATGCGCACGAACTTCCGCGGTGGTGAACCTCCCGATTTTAACCAAAAGAGAAAAGAAAAGGAAAGAAAACGAGAGCAGGTCACTGGGATCTTGATCTCATGACTGAACTGTCATAACTGCTTTAGTGATTACTTTGCTTTTGAGAACCCCGTGATGCTTCAGCGCTATTGTGACCATTACCGTATCATGTCAACAATTTACGATCATTTACTGACCCTTATAGTATATTATCAACAATTTATTAACAAATTGTTATCCCTTGTTCCATCAAAACATTTACATGACACCTTGTTGTTACTTTTCATTCATTCATTCATTCATTCATTCATTCATTCATTCATTCATTCACTGGTTTGCACCACCAACGAGGTTTTCGAAGGTAAGATCAAGTTTTGCCCAAGAACAAAGTATCAACCACAAACTCGCACATCTAACTGAACAAAGCTACCAGTGATTGCAAGAGAAAAAAAAAATAGAATGCAGTTGAGTGAACATATCTCTTATACTTTTTTTTACCTTGACCACACGACTAGAAATACTTCCATAAGTATGTTTTACACAATGATTGCTTCTTATGATGAAACTCTTTCAGTTATTTCTGGGTGTATAGGCATGCTCTTTCATAGCGTGAATTACAAAAATATTTGGAATCGGCAGGTAGGACTCGCTAAATTTACAAAAAACCGGAAGAGGATCAGTGTTGGCTCTGACGCCAAGAAGATGTGCTTTAAACATACTGCAAAATCAGGTTTGTGGGATGAAAAAGCATTTTGAAGAATCATTGAAACAAAACTGCGGATCACTCGAGAAACATGCCTAAAGATGACAAAAACAGAAAGGAAATGAGTGGCAGAGAAAAAAAAAAAGAAAGAAAGAAAAAAAAATCGACTGTGAGCTTTCAGACAGCTAGTGGACCTTTACCAAACCAATCAACCACGCAAATGAGATACATGACTCCACTGTCGACACACCACTTTCACAGATTCGGTCACCACTTTCAAACACTCGCTCAAATTGCGTGTTCTCTACACAAGTTGGTTTGTGTGTGAGTGGCCCATAACACCGACCAGAAGTGTCGGAGGCAGAAGGACAGGACTGGTATATTCCGTACTCATTCCCTCCACACTTCCAGTTCTTCTGGTGTCAGCACTGCTGAAGTGTGTGTTTGTGTTGTGATGGGTTGGGTTGGGTTGTGGTGTGCTGTGTGTTGTGGTGTGCTGTGCTGTGCTGTGCTGTGCTGTGCTGTGCTGTGCTGTGCTGTGCTGTGCTGTTCCGTGTTACGGCGTGGTGTGCTATGTCATTAATTACGATCTCCGGCATCGTCCGATGCATAAGGCGATCATAGTGTGTCTTGACCCACTGTATATTTTGATGCTGTCTAACCTCTGCTTCATCGATGACAACTTGTAATGCAGAGAGTACCGCATTGTGAGCACAACCTGTAACGGGGAATGTATTGTATTGTGTTGTTTTTCCCCGAAGTTGAAGCATGGCTGCCTTAATGGCGGGATAAAAAAACGGCCATACACACAAAACTCCACCCCCTTTGTTGCATAGATGGGATTAATACTTGTCTGTCTATGTAGGGAGTGTCCGCAGGAGCCTCAGCCTGCGTAGGCAGACGAAGATGTACTGTGTTGCGTCTCTCTGTCATGTTGGGATGTGTTGTGTTGTGTTGTGTTGTATTATTGTGTGATGCTTATGCCATGTCGTGGATTTCTTTTGCGGAGTCATGTTGTGCTGTGCGGTGTTGTGACGTACAGTGGAAGATAGACTGAGGTGGTGAAGAAAGTTCTGGTCCACTACAACATCCAGCAGCTTCTTGGCACATCGACTTTTTTTCTTTCCGTGTAAAATTACGTGCGCGCGCGCGCAAGCACACACACACACACACACACACACACACACACACACACACACACACACAGAGAGAGAGAGAGAGAGAGAGAGAGAGAGAGAGAGAGAGAGAGAGAGAGAGAGAGAGAGACTCACACACACAAACATACACTCTCTCTCTCTCTCTCTCTCTCCCTCTCTCTCTCTCTCTCTCTCGGGGGCGCATGAACTGAGTTCATAGGAGACAGACGTGTTGATGACGAGCTCCGTGCAAACTGTTTGATTACGTCGTAATTAGTCCGTGTTCGAACCCTTGATTGCGCAGCCATTTCTATGAAGGATCATGCCTTCGTCACAGCTGGTTTTCCGGGTGAAATGTGGTGAATTTCTGCCGACATTCATCAACTTTATGTGTAAAAGGGCCGAGAAATACGCCGCCATGTTCCAAAGGACATTGAAGGTGATGTCGCTGACAGGCGGTGTCATTGTGGGTTGCCTCCCCACGTACTTGTTCTGGGGGCGTTTTCGGCAACAGGGTGGCGACGTGGAATAGAACCCCGGGCCTCGGAAGGACAGTTTTCGTCAAACCTGCATCTCCAGTGGAGCTCGGAGAGCCAACACCGAGAAATCAGGAGCCGCTACTACCAGCTCTACCTCCCTTTGTGGGTCCGTTGCTGAACCGACCATGCAGAATTTAATGTCCATGCTCCAGTGTTTGAGTGACAAATTTGGCCACATGAACGAAGGTATAAAAAACATGAAAGACATTATTGGCAACATCGACAGTCGAGATGGTCATGCGGCTCTGCAGGAGGAGGTGACGTCCCTGGAGGATAAGGTGGCCGATCTTCGTCGGGAAAACGACGTGCTGAAGAAGCATATGCAGGACAACGAACGGAAAGCAGACGACCTGGAAGGACGATCAAAAAGGAACAATCTGATTTTTAATGAACTTCCACGTGCACTGAACGAGACACAGTCTGAATGTGAAAGACTCATCAGTGATGTGATTGTTGAGAAACTCGGACTGACATGTGACTTCCAGTTCGATCGTGTGCATCGTCTGAATTCCAAGTCCAACTCACCGATCATCACCCGCTGCACTTTCTACAAAGACAAAGAAATTATACTGAAGTTCAAACATAAACTGAATGGTGGAGAGGTGTTTGTTGGTGAGGACTTTTCTCTACGTGTCAGAAGTGTGCGTAAGTCAGTGTATCCTTTTCTGAAGAAAGCCAGTGGGAAAAGTAACGGACATTGATGATTTTCGACCATCTCCTTATCTCAGAAGGAAGATGTTTATTACGAAAAACGTAAAAGTTATGACGATATCACGTCGTTCAACCAAGGAAAACATCAAACACTAAGATCTCAGAAAGGGAATACAATGTGTAGATAGTCGTTTATTGCACAATGTTAATTATGGTTCTAAACAATAGCAGATTTCTTTTTCATTATACATTGGAATATTAATGATTTCATGTCTTACCTGTTCAAATTTGATTACATATGTCTAGAAGAAACTTTTGTAGATGATCTTCAGCATGTTAATTTTCCAGGTTGTACTACCTTTTCCATTAAATTAAATTTACCAAGAAAGGAAGAATGTCAGGTGCCATACTATGTCTTATCCGAAATAAACTTACGTCTTATATTCAAGAAATCAAGACAAATTCTCCAGATGTCCTTTTGTTTTTTGATTGACAAAAGTCTTTTTGATTTAACAACAGATGTTACATATGCATGTACCTATCTCCCACCAGAAGGTCACCGTATTATACTCATTTTAATATCGATAACGGTATAAGTGCACTTGAAGAATGTCTTTTTGATTTTTTGATTGAGTTTAATGACGTGTATGTGATTTCATCGGGAGATTTACACGGTAGAACCTACAACGTTTCATTTGATGTGTCTGAAGACAATGGTTTATTTGAAAATCATTTCAACAGCCGTTCTGTTTGTATTTGTCATGTAAGAAAAACTGCTGATAGCATACTTAATTGTTATGGAAAATGTTTGTTAAACATGTGTACAGCGCTTGGTTTATGCAAACTCAATGGCATTTGTAATGGTGATACTGATGGCAACTGTCATATATATCACAAAACAAGAAACAGTGTAAATGACTATGTTGTGGTCTCCAAAGAATTCCTGACTATTTGGTTTTCGTGTTGTAAACTGATTGTATAGACAGATTGGAATCAGACCATTTACCCGTTGAGTTTTATTTGAAATTGCCTGGGAGTACTAACAAGGTAAGTGTTTTCCACACCAGTGGATGAACAACAGTGTATTGAAAAAAAATTATGTGGAACTCGGGTTTTGTCAATGCTTATACTAGTGCGAAGCAGTCTGATGAACCACAATCATCCCTCGATCGTGCAATTGACTTGGTTTATTATGATTGCAATGATGATGCTTTCAACATGTCTAATGAATGTATTAAAAAAACAAGCAAGTTGTATGAAAAAGAATATATGTGTGTCAAAGGGTGATAAAAATGACTGGTATGATAAGGAATGCAGATTAAGCAAGATTAGAGCAAAAGGTTTGCTCTCGATATTTAGGAAAACAAGGAATGAAAGTGATAGTGATGCTTACTGTATTGCTCGAAGGGAATATAAGAGTACGTTGAAAAGGAAAGAAAAACGGTATAATGATACGTTATTGGAAAAAAAAACTTGTTTCAACTGTAAACAACCAAGAGAGTTTTTTGAAACTGTTAAAAAGATATCCTTTACACGTAAACAAGTTCATAATAATTTAAGTGGATGATTGGTATAAACATTTTAAAGACCTACTTAAAATAGATTAATTTACAAGCATAGCTCTTACAGATAATGAGGTAGAATATGTGCATGAGAACGAAGAAGAAATGAAAGCTTTGAATCGTCCCTGGACAGACCCTATTGTACTCCCTTTATTTAAAAAGGGTAATGTGAATAACCCTAACAATTATGGAGACGTATCTTTGTGTGACATTAGTAGTGAAATGTATAGTGCAGTTATGAATAACAGTCTTCAAGAATGGATAGAAGAATATAATTTGGGGGGCGAACACCAAGTAGGATTTAAAAGAGGGTATTCTACAGCTGACCAAATGTTTACTTTACTGGCATTAACACAAAAAAACAGTTATGTTTTAAACCGTAAACTATAAGTTGCCTTCATTGATTTTGAAAAGGCATTTGATTCTGTAGAAAGGAACTTATTATGGCCGATACTTTTGAGAAAAATGAAATTAAAGGCAAACTGTTTAAAATCTATTCGTAGTATGTATATGAATGTAAAAGCTAGGGCCAGATGTGGAGCTAAACTGACGAAATATATCAAATGTACTCGTGGGGTAAAACAAGATTATGTTTGCAGCCCTATATTGTTTTATTTATT
>JADBJO010006305.1:0-17500 GCA_016801955.1 Conus betulinus | reverse complement strand
GTGGTGCAATATGCCCGTATGAGAGACAGGGAGAAAGAGAAACAGACAGACAGACAGTCCGAGAGAGAGAGAGAGAGAGAGAGAGAGAGAGAGAGAGAGAGAGAGACAGACAGACAGACAGACAGACAGACAGACAGACAGAGAAGGAGGGGGGAGGGAGATGGGTTAGGATGTGGACGCGGGTGGTGAGGGGAGGGTTGAATAATTGACTGATTGATAACATATTGATAACTTATATCCCAAGAGTGACAGGTAAGAAAGATGCTTTTTTTTCCCAACTGGCCTTGTCACTTTCGGGTTTAAGGTTACTAGGAGATTTGTACACGCCATCAATCAACTTAGGGCATTTGACGTTCCCTGGTATTTACGGGCCTTTCACGTTACCTGATGTTTAGCGCCATCAATCAACTCGTACAAAGTAAGGAATAAACATATGTCTATTAGGCCTACTACTTGGGGCGAGTATACAATGTTCCGGTGAAATTGATAAGCTTTTCGCACATGTTATTCTTGTCTGATTACTGAGGAAGAGCATGTGTTTTTCTTCATTTAAGTCCTTCTCTTTTTCTCTTATTTTCCACGTTGTCTCTCTATCTACGTCTTGTGCTCCATCTCCTCGTTGTCTCTCCCTCTCAGCTTCTCTGTCTTTCTCTTTAGTTTCTTCGTTTTTTTGTGGGTTTTCTCCCTTCCTTCACCTTCTCTTCAGTTCTTCGCTCTCGTTGCGTGTCCAAAACCAGAAAGATGATCCTGAGTGAAAGCGCCAGTCCTGTCACAACATGAATACAAAGGGAAAAACAGAATTCATAATGGTAAGGGCAACGTAAATTTATCTCAGAAGCTTCTCATAATGATAATGATGATAGAATGTTATCTAAGCTTTCAAACATCTTAAAAAAATACTTCGCCATATAAAGTGAATACACACATCTCTCCATGTCACTAAAGAACAAGAAGAACACACAGTCACCGGGCAGCTGCATGCCATGCTCTGGATGAAACCTGACCACTATATCCCAAGGGAACTGGCTGAGGAATCTCTTGAGAGGGAGGGGCAGGTGGCTGGGTCACCAACAAGAGACACAAGTGCCAACCAACCGGAGTTCCTTTCCTGTCTCGGAAGAAGTCCTGTCCAGCGCAGATTCGAACTCCGGTCCTGATGGCCGACGCATCGCTAAAACTCTCTTCTCCAAGTGGACATGAACGTCAAAGGCCCGTGAATACCAGGGTACATCAAAGGCCCATGAATATCAGGGAACGTCAAAGGCCCGTGAATATCAGGGAACGTCAAAGGCCCGTGAATATCAGGGAACGTCAAAGGCCCGTGAATATCAGGGAACGTCAAAGGCCCGTGAATATCAGGGAACGTCAAAAGGCCCGTGAATATCAGGGAACGTCAAAGGCCCGTGAATACCAGGGAACGTCAAATGCCCGTGAATACCAGGGAACGTCAAATGCCATGAATACCAGGGAACGTTAAAGGCCTGTGAATATCAGGGAACGTCAAAGGCCCTGAATACTAGGGCACGTCAAAGGCCCTGAATACCAGGGAACGTCAAATCCCATGAATACCAGGGAACGTCAAAGGCCCTGAATGCCAGGGAACGTCAAATGCCCTGAATACCAGGGAACGTCAAAGGCCCGTAAATACCAAGGCACGTCAAAGGCCCTGAATACTAGGGAACGTCAAAGGCCCGTGAATACCAGGGAACATCAAAGGCCCTGTATACTAGCGCACGTCAAAGGCCCTGAATATCAGGGAACGTCATCAAAGGCCCGTGAATACCAAGGAGTAATCGGATACTATCGTATACTGTGGATACTGGGGGTCTTCGGAGGCAGCTGCTGCTCTATTCGAGAACCATGGGTGTCAGGTAGATTTTTTGGCGGTATTGTCGTTCTCTTGGATCCGTCTGTGCAGCCAACAGACAAATCACCCGTCAGTGAAAGAGGGTGGCTGCTGATTCTGCTGTTACTGCCAGCAGATGTTTGGTGCTGGTTTCCCGTTATAGTGACAAAAAAAAAAAAAAAAAAAAAAAAAATCTGCAGTCACCCACTGCTGACCTTCCGTGAAACAGGTGGGGTCAACACAGGTAAGGAGGTTCTACATCTGCAGGTACGTAACCAGGTCAGTCCAGCTGCCCGGTCAACAGCCATTCAGCCCATACTCTGTCTCCATCTCTTCACTGCCCTTTGACCACAACTTTCAGCATCGGAGGACACCCTCTTCTTAAAGATCCCAGGAAAATAAATGTTTAAACCCGACTGGGGGCCAGAATAGCTCAGTGGTAGAGCGCCGGACTCGTAATCTTGGTGATCCTGGGTTGCGGATTCGAATCTCCGCCGGGCCGTTAAGGTGCAAGTGGATTTTTACCTTGGAGTTAAATTGGTTCTGACTACATTTCCCATACAGTCCTTCGAATGAGACTATAAACCGAGGTTCTGTGCTGGAGTATAGGTGCCTTAATGGCGGGATAAAAAAAAAAGTCATGCACACAAAACTCCACTCCTTTAGTTGGGTAGATGGGGTTAATCCTTGCCTGTCTATACAGGGAGTGTCCGCAGGAGTATCAGCCTGCATACGCAGAAAAAAAAACAAAAAAAAAAAAAAAAAAAAACGACTGCATTGGGGTAATTCACTGGCTCAGTGCAACCAGAGCCCAAACACTTCCCTCCCCCTGCTTTGGGGGATCCGAGAAAAGGGTCACCTTGGGTATGTCCATTACCTGTCGAAGTTTTGTCGATGCAGTAACAGCCCTCGGGAAGTCTCCTTTCCTTTTGTTTTGTCGGTCGGACCGGATGGGTCGCCCCTCCTTGACTTCTAAAACTTGGTTTGTGAAATGAGACAGGCCCTTCTGGAAGCTGCACTGCTGTTAAATACCTCGCTGGGTGACACTGATGTGGATCGATTCCACACCTGCAGGATGCTCCGACCTTCCGTGACTTAACGTTGGGTGATAGCCCCCCCCCCCCCACCCCCCCCCCCCCCCCCCCTCCACGCTCCCATTTCGATCCAATCATCCCTTAGTAAAACACCTGGTGTCTGGTTTTATTTGCTGGGCTTGTCCAGCCAGAATTCTGACTTCCCATAAGACTAACAAAGGGACTGGCAGTGCTCTCTTGAGTGCACGAGTGACTCGTTCAGCCTACAGCCTACCACCCGGGTGATGAGGAGAGCCGTTGGGTTTATCGTTTGGGCGGCGTTTTCCGAGGTGGTCTGCAAATTGGCTTCATAGCTGGCCTACCGGGTGAGCTCCCGGGTGAAGCCAAAATTATCCCTGGGGCGTGCCCTTCCATTTCCATTAAGCTCATAAAATGTAAATTATCCTTTGCCCTGTGTGGTTCTCCCCTGGTTGAGACTCATTGCACGTGGCAACCAAGATTTGTTAGCAGGTGGGGTCGTGGTGGCCATTCTCGAATTCTTCTGTGGATGATCTGCTCCCACCCGAGAGTCCCAATGGCTGGGTGTTAAGAATAATTTATGCCATTTTCTCCCTGCAAAGCCATCGGCCCTCTGTCGAAGGTATCTTGGTCTATTAAGATCCCAAGATGTCTGCAGTGGGGAGGCTCGGCAAACCAGCTGAGGAATGAATTGGCATGTGCACACCCAGGGCATAACCGGTATTTTGTTCTCTAAGCAATGAGCTCAGAAGACAGGGTGACATGATGCTTCAAACGTCTTTACTGCTTGCTGTCTGATTCACAACTGACTCATGTTTACAACGAACAGCAATCATTTCACAAACGTAGGACTATCATCCCAGTTCTGCTGTCAGCAGGCTGATTACAGTTTACACGTGTCACACCCAGTGACTCGCAGGGCGCACTCTCTGCATGTGCCAAAGTACTGTCAGATGCATTCCCTAAGTGAGCTGCCGAGCAGTTTGAAAAGACACCAGAAAACTTTGTGGTTTGCCACCTAAACACGCCAGAATAGTCAGACGCACTCTTGTAATGCATCTAGGTCAGCCGGGAGTATTTTCCGCTTGCGGATGATGCAGGAGCAAGACATGGCATGGGAATCAGCGGAGTGAAGACCAAGCCGATGGCCCGCCGTAACACTATTCCAAGCACTGATAAATGTCAATTGTTAGAAACTAGAACTGTTCAACAGTTCACGTACCTGGAATCCAGTGACAGAGCCAAACCAGAAATCCTCTTAAGGGTAGCAAAGACAACTACAGCACTTTCTGGATTGAAACCTGTATGAAAGGACAAAAATGCATCCACGAAATACAAAATCGAGCTTCTGTGGGCACTGGTATGTTCCACATGTAGTCAAACCGTCAGCAGCGCATAGGATCATCTAAAGATCTACTGATATCAGTCAACGAGAGAAAACTCCGTGAGTATAACCCTGAATCAAGATCCAGTGGCCTTGCTATAACAGTCCTCCAAGGAACTGTTGAAAGAGGGAGACAGAGAGGAGGAAGACAGAAAAAGCCATGGACTGACTAACATTGCAGACTGGACCGGAAAATCATCTGCACAGACCCACGCCTTAGCACTTTGCCACCAACACTGGAGGGACCAGGTGATTTATTTCTTTCAGTGCAGTGCCCCACTGACTCCCCACACAGGTAAGGAGGAAGAAGAGTTTTTCAACATCTGGATGTTTCGTAAGACGAGCCATTCAAGTTTTTTGATGAGCGTCCTGCCCAGGCCCTCCACCTCTGGCTGAAGAGTAGATATTGCTTGGGCGTCAACTTGACTCCATGTTGTCAAAACCGTTGCTGCATTTCCCGCAGGATTTTCAGATGATCTTCAGAATTCTTTTCCTAAGAGCAGAAAGTCGTTCAGAATGACAAACATTTTCTTTCATATCAGGCCTCCCAGGACAAGATTTTCTTCAGACAAGAATGTTGGTGGCGCATTGGTATGCCCCAAACCTGTTTTGACATGTCCAAACAGGCTGTACAAGGTAAGGTAAGGAATGTTGTTTTCTTTCTGTCCGACCATTTCATTCTCAACCGCCAGTACAGGTTGTAAACAGTTTTTACCAGCCTTCGTGGCAGAGTTGTTAGTGTCGCGGATTCCTGACTGGGAGGTTGTAGATTCGATTTCCATTGCAGCCGTTTGTTCAAATGTATGTAAGCTGAACTTGATATGGACACAATTGGGAAGGCGGAAACCACAATCCAGTTTTATCCTCTGAATGGATCAGCCTCTCAGGATTGTGGTCCAATTTGCTGGCCAACATTAGTGGTGTCTGTATCTCTCGGGCCTGGTTGACCCAAGATTATATAATGAAATCAAGCGTGGAGTGCACCCTGTGATGAAATCTCGGACTAGAATGGAACTCCGTACCATCATCTTCATTACTGTCATCCTAATCCTAATCTTATAAACTAGAGTCTCAAATACTGTGGTCCTTTATGCCCTGCTGTCGTGACGACCTCAGTTTTGATTCCCTCTTCATGTCTGTGGTCTTGGTGAGTTCGTGTGGAGGTGGCTGGTACCGGCGAGTTCAAGGGGACTGTAGGGGGCTTTAGTCAGTACCGTGCGTATGGTGGATCAGTACACGCACCACTGACCACCACTGAGGTGACATGGCAGCAGTGCGGTGTCTTCCTGGAAGGTTGCCTCACAACATTCAACCTCCTTTCTGATTGCAAGTGCCATGATGGGACAATCCAATCTGAAATTGCGGACAGGGACAGCGGCTGTGGAGTGGCACGCAAGATGAAACAGCAAGAGACACACACACACACACACACACACACACACACACACACACACACACACACACACACACACACACACAGATAGATAGATAGATAGAGAGAGAGAGAGAGAGAGAGAGAGAGAGAGAGAGAGAGAGAGAGAGAGAGAGAGAGAGAGAGAAATAGATAGATAGATAGAGTTTGGGAAAGTGCTACCTGACAGTGTGTCCACACTCTCTTTATGCATCTGGCTTGAGGAAGATTTCCTTGTTCATCTTACCTCAGTAGAGCCTAGTAGTCGACACCCAACCGTACTGTCCTGTCCTTTCGGAGAAGTGCCGTTGCCAATGCCCACCCTGGTTCAGATATATGGATGACGCCAGGCTCCGGCATTTTCTTTATGTGAGCGTCCTCTTCCTCTACAGACACAGCTGATTGTGGAGCTCTCACCGTTTCGCAGGCTTGATATCTCTTGTATCAGTTGGGTGGTCATGTCGGTAACATTCTCCAAATCGAAATCATTCATAGTTTATACCAGGAGTTCCATATATATATCCTTTGTTTATTATGTTAGATGCTTGCCAGACTCGCTGGCCAAATGCTCTGGCACTTCTCTTTTGGTTTGGTTTCCTCCGGATGACATCAATCGCATGATTGTCCCCGTTTGCCTGCCTAAGGATAATTTTCCCCTTCAAGATAAGAAGCCCCGTTAAGATCCCCGTTTTAGACTAGAAGCTGCTTGGCTTGAAATTCATAGCTCAAGGATCTTTCATGCATTGACTTACAACACTTTCTTCTTCACTGTGTGTACTTGTCACTTGGTTCCCAGAACAGGATGGCATAATGCTTCGGCTTTCATATCGTCCTTGACATCAGCATGTTCATTTTCTGGGTACTTGATGAACAGTCCTTTCGATTCATGTCGAGTTTCCCTGTTACCTGAAAGACTATTTTGGGGCGCATCGTAAGTTTGCAGGTAGCTGTCAGCCTAGCCGGGACATTCCTGAGACTCATGTTAGGTGGGATTCTTTCCCGCCTTGTAGACAGTGTTGCAGGTCTCATGACAAGGGCCGTGCCCCATTGATGCATGTTATGTTCAGCAGCATCTCGTCATCGGTGGGGGCAACATGTCGCCTCTATTAGAGACTGTAATGAGAAAAAGGCTTTCACTTTGTTTGAGAGTTCTGGTCTAGAACAAGTCTTGGAGCCTCCAAGCAAGAGCCCTGGTTGTTTCCGTAGTCACTGAAAGTCTGGAGCATCTGGACAGCATAAAGTCTTGGCGCCTCCTGAGTCACTGGAAGTCTTGATTGTCAGTTCAAGAACGCTTGTCAGTTACTGAGGCAATGAAATTTCGAAGCACCCAGTAAGAATTCGGATCGCCTTTTGATTTACGCAAAGAGGAAAATGACATTACTGACAGTGGTATTCAGCAGTCTCGACCGACGGTGAATGCCCAACTGACCCAAATTGATTCTTCACAGTGCTGTCGTCTACCACTGGTTGAAGGATATGAAAACCAAGGTACGGATTGGGGGAGATCTCCATCCACTTCTTCACGCTTACTTCTGACCAGACGTTGCATCAGTAGTTACAAATCGCCCCCACTTTCACTGGACAATCAACGGCTGGAAGTGGCAATGGACGTGATGACCAAGGGCAAGATCCGCTGTGAAGAATCGCCACCTGTTGGCACAAGGCAACTAACCTTTCCTACATCAACCACCCTTGCCGACTCGATTGGTTCCTCAGCTGTGAGCAATTATTCAGATGAAGCCCAGCTGCCACTACCATGTGAAAGGGAACCTGGCTGAGGTCTCTTGAAAGGGGCAAAAGGCCGAGTCACAAAGGAGGCACAAGGATCGATCAGCTGGACCTCTTCTGTTCCAGTGATAGTTCTGTCCAGCACAATTTGTAAACGCAAGTCTGACGGCAAATCCATTACCCGAACTGCCATGTCCAGATGTAGGTCTGGATACTGAGGTTCATTGGGTAGTGGCGGACTGTTAGGTACCGGGGTTCATCTACAGGAGGTGCAGCTCTGGTTCTAAGACTAGAGGTCAGGACTCCCGCCAGCAATGGCTCTCTTTTGGGATCCATCTGTACAGCCAGCGGTCAACCAACTCTCCGTGAAGGAAAATGATCGCGGAACTTTGCTGGTACAGCCAGACTCGTGGCTCAGGTTTCCCGATGTAGCGACAACAGGCTGCCTTCATGTCCTGTGGACTGTCCACTATGCAGGTGTGATCAATGTGGATTGGGAGGCTGTCCATCTGCAGCCACCTAACCAGCTTTCAGCTGCCTGGTGTGCCACCAACTGCTCTATGGCCTGCCACACTGATTGTCGTTGTCCTTTCATGGCGCTTTCTGAATTAGATGGCGCCTCTTGTCAAAGATCCCAGGCATGTCATGTTTAAAGCCGAGCGCCTTGGAGAGATTCATCAGCTCGGAGCGCCAGGGATCAAGTGGACTCCCTCCTTTAGAGGATCCTTTGTCGTGGGTTACCCAGGACATCACCATCTTCGGCCCTCTCAAAGTTGACGCAACAGTTCTTGTGTGGCCCTCCCCCCCCCCTACACACACACACACACACACACACACACACACACCCTACCAGCAGGGATTCCTACGTATTTAGGACCAGACAGGATGCCTCATTTTGATTTAAAAGGATTGAGGGAGACAGACCCACTGAAAACTGTTCTAGCCTTGAATATGTTTCTGGGATAGCTTTGATGTGGAAAGGCTTCATGCTTACAGGATGCTTTTGCCTCCCATTGGGGAACCCCCAGCCTCCCTCTCTCCCCAGTCGAATACTTGGCGTCTGGCTTTATCTCTTCAATCAGCCTACAAGAGTCAGCATGAGAATTCCAAACATTACAAACAGTAAACAAAATGTTTAAACAGCCTCCTCAAACCGGTCAGTATGAGAATTTCAGACATCACAAACAGTAAACAAAATATACAAAACAACACCATCTTCATACCCGTCATGGAAATTTCAGACGTTTCAATCAGTAAACAAAATATACAAAACAGAACCCTCATACTAGTCAGCATATTTTCAGTCGTTACAATGGTAAAAAAAAATGTACGAAACAACACCCTTCTCATACCAGCCAGCATCAGAATTTCGGACGTTACGAATAGTAAACAAAGGGCACAACACCGCTCTTCACCAATACCAGACAGAATAACAATGAACGATTCTCATGGCGACCACTATCGGGGGAGCATTGTTCACTGCTTTTTGTTTTTGTTAATATTATTAACGTCTGAAAATGACATACCTGTCGACAGTGTATTTTTCTGTCTTACGCTAGAAAATAAAATCTGCGTTACTTTACAAGTTGTTTTGTGTGTTTACTTGTATTTTAACTTGTTTTCAAGTAACATGGGAGTGTGTTTCATTTTCTACTAAAAAGATGACATTGTGTGAATAAGAAATGGATGTCTTCTGGTAATTTGTCGGTTGTTCGTCCGTCGAGTCGACGAGAACCACTTCAGTCATCTTGGGGTTTATCAAGCCGATATGTGCACGGAATGTGCGATGACAGCTTGGAAGGGAATGAGGTAGATCTGCACTTGATTGCTGCAGCGGGCTTTCCTTGCCTGTCTCTTTTGTTGCGCTGCAGCTGTCTTCCTTTCTTCACATAAACCGGTGCCTTTGTGGATAGATCAGCACCATCTAGCTCGATCTACAGCAGTGTGTTCCTATGTGTAGGGATTAATGTTTGATGCTTTCTAGGATATTTTGAGAGTGTCTTTGAAGCGTTTCTTCTGACCTCAACGGGAACGCACTCTTTGTTGCAGAATACCATAGAATAGTCTCTCTGGGTAGCCAGTGGTCTGGCATGCGAGCTACATGACCTACTCATCGAAGCTGAGACAGCATCAGGATGGTGTGGATGCTCGGCAGGTCTTCTTGGTCAAGCACCTTTGTGTCTGTGATTTTGTCCTACCATTTCATGTCTGACAATCTTCTGAGGCAGGTTGCGTGGAAGTGAGTCAGCTTCTGACATGCCACTGGTGCACTGTTCACGTTTCACATGCACAGGGGGAGAACGACTGCTCTGTACACCTTTATCTTGGTCTCTAGACTGATGCCTCTTCTATTCAAAAACATTGGTGTGTTGGCTGCCAAAGGTTGCACTTGCTTTGCAATTCAGATGCTCACTTCATCGTCGATGGTGTCGTTCTGGGACGTGTGCTGCCAAGGTAGGTGAATTTACTCACTGCAGCGAGTCTCACACCATTGACTGTGATGTCAGGCTTAGCATACGGTTTGCCTGGCGCGGGTTAATACAGAACTTCCACCTTCTTTGTATTTATGGTGAGACCGAAGTTGGCACAGGTTAAGGAAAACTTGTCAATGCTGGATTGCATGTCAGTTTCTGAGCCAGCATAGAGAGCACAGTCATCAGCGAAAAGAAAGTCCCTTGATGATGTCTGTCATAAACTTAGTTTTTGCCTGGCGCTTTGTTAGGTTAAACAGGTTTCCATCTGCTCTGAATCTGATGTCGATGCCAACGTCTCTTTCTCTGAAGGGATCAGTCAGCACTGCAGAGAACATGATGTTGAACAGAGTGGGTGCCAAAACACAGCACTGCTTTATGTCATTTGCGACAGGGAATGCGTTAGATGTCTCTCCATTGTCCTGGATTCGGGCCTGCATGTCATGTCGCTCCACAGAGATGAATTTCGGTGGGCATCCGCATTTGGCCGTTATCTTCCACAGACCATCTCTATTGACAGTATCGAAGGCCTTGGTCAGGTCGACATAGGTGGAGAACAGGTCGGCATTTTGTTCCTGACACTTTTCTTGGAGCTGTCTAGCAGCGAATACCATTTCAATGGTTCCCCTGTCTTTTCTGAAGCCGCACTGGCACTCCAGCAAAAGCTCTTGCTCAAGGTGTGTTATAAGGCGGTTCAGCAGAACCCTGACAAGTATCTTGCCTGCTGTAGAAAGGAGGGATATGCCTCGGTGGTTGTCACAAGCCTGAATGTTCCCTTTGCGCTTGTACAAGTGGATAATGAATGCATCTTTGAATTACTGAGGGATCGTCTCCTGTTGCCACATCAGAAGAAACAAATGATGAAGCTTTTCAGTCAGAGCTGAGCCTTCTTCTTTGTAGATTTCAGATGGTATGGAGTCTGAACTGGAAGTTTTGCCCTGGACAGCAAACTTATCGCTTCTGGGTCTCCCAGAAGGTTGGTAGTTCATTTATTTCTTCATTGGTGGGCACTTGAGGAGGTCGGTCAATGGCTTTGTTATTGATAGATGATGGGCGGTTCAGTACGCTGTTGACGTGTTCCACCCAGCGTTCCAATATATTTTCCCTGTCAGTGATCAATGTGTTTCCACCAGCGCTGAGCAGAGGGGATGAACTTGATGACAGAGGTCCATAAATTTCTCTCAAGGCGTCATAAAAGTTGTTCATATCATGCCTGTCAATTTATCGTTAGATCTCGCCAGCTTTGTTGCTCAGCCATGTGTCTTGCATCTTTCGTAATTTCTCTTGAACTGCTCTGCGTAAGTTGTTGAACGCATCTTTTTCTAGATGGGCTTGGTGTCATTGAGGTAACTTCTGTGCAAATTTTTCTCATCCAGTAGCTGCTGGATGTCATCGCAGTTCTCATCAAACCAGTCCTTGTGTTTCTTGGCTGCTGGTCCCAAAATCTCTGTAGCAGTGTTGTAGACTACGTCTCTGAAGGTCAAACAGTTGGCTCCCACATTCTGGTTGTCCTGAGAGGCAGATTCCAAGCATTCGTCCACAGTATCTAAGAATAGCTTGGTTCCGGTGTTCTTCAGTTTGGTGCCATTAAACCATCTTTGGAGCCTTCTTGACTTGCGGGCGTCTGCTGGGTTGGATCTGGATGTTAAACTTGCCGACTATGAGACGGTGGTCAGTCCAGCATTCGGCACCCCACATGGATTTGGTGACTTACATCCTCCTTATCCCTCTCCCTGATAATAGCGTAGTCAATGAAATGCCAATGCTTGGAGCGGGGATGCATCCATGATGTCTTGTTTCGGGTAGGGAGGTGGAAGAGTGTTGGTGATCAGGGATTCATGCTCAGCACAGGTCTGGAGTAGCAGAAGACTGTTGCTGTGCCAGTGGCCTGTTCCGTGTTTGCCGATGACACCTTCCCGGGCGTCGCCATCAGTACCGACTCTAGCGTTGAAGTCAACCAAGTATGGTGAGCTTGTCTGCTTTCGGAACAGCAGCAATGACAGAGTGAAAATCCTCGTAGAATTTGTCCTTCACATCATCTGGGTTGGTCATGGTCGGCGCATAGGTGTTTATAATTGTCAAGTGATTCTTTCCCAATGAAAATAAAAGGGGAGGGGGGGGGGGGGGGGGCGTTCATGGTCATCAGCCTGTCTTTCATTCCTTTTGGAGGTCCGGCTAGCATGCCAACAAGAGCTGTCTTCACTGCAAAGCCAACACCAGCTCCCCGTTGCTCCACACTTTCTCTTTCACTTAAAAAGGTGCAGCCAGAGGCCCTTTCACAAAATTCGCCCTGTCCCGCCAGCCAGGTCTCACTCAAGACCGCGATGTCGAAGTTATACGGGGCTGGTTCTTTTCCAGTGAAAGCTTGTATTTCCTCTGAGGCCAGTTTACATCATCTCTAACCAGGAGGGTGCGCACATTCCATGTGCCAAGGGTGACAGGAACAATCCTCATCTTCTTTGAGTTGTGATCGCTGTTATAGGGTTTCCTCGAGCTGCGATAGGCTGGTTAGGGAAGAATGGAGCAGACAATGTTTAGGACACCTTTTTCTAGCCCTTTCTTCATGCTAGGGATGTAAGCAGCGCTATCCTAAACAAGACGCAAAGCATATAAACGTACTTGCAGTATATCCTGAATACACGTGATATATTCCATAAAGAGGAAAAACCGTCTTGGGCTGGTCTAACCGTTAGTAATGGCTATTCTGGTAAACATCGACCATCATCCGTGACCTATAATGAACATGCTTACAAATTTTCAGAAAGATCGGCCAAGAACTTTCTGAGATTTTCCATAAAGAAGAAAACCATTATGGGCCGTTAGTAACGGCTATAACGGTAAACTTGAACATCGGGCATCATCCGTGACCATAATGAACATACCTACAAATTTTCTGAAATATCGGCCACGTACTTTCTGAGATATTCCATGAAGAAGGAAAACCGTTAGGGGCCGTTATAGCCGTTAGTAACGGCTATAACGATAAAATAAAAACATCGGGCATCATCCGTGAATCATAATACCTACAAATGTTCAGAAAGATCGACCAAGTACTTTCTGAGATATTCCATAAAAAAGAAAAACCGTTATGGGTTGTTATAGCCGTTAGTAACGGCCATAACGGTAAATAAAAACATCGGGCATGATCCGTGACCCATAATGCTAATTTTCACAAAGATCGGCCAAGTACTTTCTGAGACATTTCATAAAAAAGAAAAAAACAGTTATGGGCCATTACAGCCGTTAGTAACAGCCATAACGGTAAACTAAAACGTCGAGCATCATCCGTCGCCTCTAATGAACATACCTACAAATTTTCAGGAAGATCGACCAAGTACTTTCTGAGATATTCCGTGAAGAAGAAAAAAACCGTTTATGGGCCAAAAACCTCGGTATTATTATAAACCAAAAACATCGGTATCATCCGTGACCAATAATGAACACACCTACAAATTTTCAGAAAGATCGACAAAGAGCTTTCTGAGATATTCCATAAAGAAGAAAAACTGTTATGGGCCGTTATAGCCGTTAGTAATGGTCATAACGGTAAACTAAAACATCTGGCATCATCCGTAACCCATAATGAACATACCTGCTAATTTTCACAAAGATCTGCCAAGTACTTTCGGAGATATTCCATAGAAAAGAAAAACCGTTACAGGCCGTTACAGCCGTTAGTAACGGCTATAACGGCAAACTAAAACACTGGGCATCATGCGTGACCCACAATGAACATACCTGCTAATGTTCACAAAGATCAGCCAAGTACTTTCTGTATTAATATTCCATGAGAAGAAAAACCGCTACAGGCCATTAGTAACAGCTATAAACGGTAAACTAAAACATCGGGTATTATTCGTGACCCATAATGAACATACTACAAATTTTCAGAAAGATCGGCTAAGTACTTCTTGAGATATTCCATAAAGAAGGAAAACCATTACATGTTGTTAGTAACGGCTATTACGTGGTATACTGAAACATCGGATATCATACGTAACCCATAATGAACATACCTGCTAATTTTCACAAAGATCGGCCAAGTACTTTCGGAGATACTCCATAAAGAAGAAAAAACCGTTACAGGCCGTTACAGCCATTAGTAACGGCTATAACGGTAAACTAAAACATTCAGCATTATTCGTGACCCATAATGAACATACCTACAAATTTTTTCAGAAAAATCGGCCAAGTACTTTCTAAGATATTCCATAAAGAAAAAAAAACCGTTACCGGCCGTTACAGCCGTTAGTAACGGCAATAACGGGGTAAACTAAAACATCGGGCATGACCCGTGACCTATAATGAAGATACCTGCTAATTTTCACAAAGATCGGCCAAGTACTTTCGGAAATATTCCATAAAGATGAAAAACCGTTACAGGCCGTTACAGCAGCCGTTAGTAACGGCTATAACGGGGTAAACTAAAACATCGGGCATTATTCGTGACCCATAATGAACATAACTACAAATTTTCAGAAAGATCGGCCGAGTACTTTTTGAGTCATTCCATAAAGAAGAAAAGCCGTTACAGGCCGTTACAGCCGTCGGTAACGGCTATAACGGGGTAAACTAAAACATCGGGCATCATCCGTGACCATCCTGTTCATACCTGCTAATTTCCATACAGATTGGCCAAGTACTTACGGAGATATTCCATAAACAGGAAAAACCGTTACAGGCCGTAAGTAACGGCTATAATTGTAAACTAAAACATCGGGCATTATCCTTGACCCATAATGAACATATCTACAAATTTTCAGACAGATCGTTCTAGTAGTTTTTTCTGGAGCGAGTGGAACACAATGTGACCACGGACGGACGGACGGACAGACGGACGGACAGACACACAGACAGCATTTCTTTGTTCCCATTTCTAAAGTACTCCCTGTTCTAGAAGAACTCGGAGTACAAAAAGGGGCTGCTCTGTGGCGTAGGTACTAGGTGGCTGCACAACACTACTGCTCAATTTCAGTGGAGAATGACCCTATGGCCTGAGCCACCTGTGTGCAGGTTTGCTGCCACAGCTGCCAGTGTACCCACACCTGCCACTTCGTCACTTGCCCATCGCCACAGGACTTGGGAATGAGACAGGGACATGGTGAATAGGGATGGATGATAATGATGATGATGATAGAAGTGACTTGCGCAGTGACTATGTTTTAAGTGAGGAGGAGTTGCGCAATTCGTCGACCACACTCACTCGTGCAAACCATCTGAGTCCAGCAGCAAGACAGGGTCAAGGCGGCTGGAGACGAAGACAGATGCAGTGGATGACCATGATGTCTTTTGTGTCTCACCATCCTCTAGGCACTCCACAATGCATTGCTAGGAGTCGCCTTTCCGCCCGTTGAATCAGTTTCAGATTTCCTCCCAACAGTCCGCCCAGCCAAGTCTTCACATGCTTCGATAGACAAGCCCTACTACACCGAGGTTTTGGGACCCTCAGCTACCCTCGCCTGGTTCTGCCAGCCTGCCAAAGCTGTTGCCCGGGGTGTGGCCGCTGCCCGCATGTCAACAACTACAGCGAGCCACAGGTGAGGGCTGAGTGCCGAGTGAGGTCCAAAGATGGATGTGTTGCCCTCAGAAGGACTTGGCAAGCATACACACACACACGCGCGCGCGAGCGCGCACGCACGCACGCACGCACGCATGCACACACGCACGCACGAACGCACGCACGCACGCACGCACGCACACACACACACACACACACACACACACACACACACACACACACACACACACACACACTCACTCACTCACTCACTCATACACACAATATCTATTCTCTTGAATCGTGATCCCTATGCACAAGATTCAAAAGCGTTTATCGCTGCCCACCCCAAAGGAGATCGTTATTGTCTCTTTGCTGTCTATGTGAAGGGAAACATGAGCAGTTCCTGTACTGAAAACTTCGAACGTTTCACTGACGGGTTTGTTCCACTTCGTGTTAAAATAAAAGAGCTGGAGCCCACCAGAATGATCTATTCTGTCAAACTTCCTCCAACGGCTATGACTATTACTGTGACTATCATAATTGCTGTAAAACTGAAAAAAAGAAAATATATATATATATATATATATATATATATATATATATATATATATATATATATTATATATATAAACACCTCAGTTTCCTCCTCTAGAGACATCATCTTCAACTGTTTCACGAAATAGAAAGACTTCTCGTCCAGACTGCTTTGACAGACACTTTTCTACTCTTCCAGTGACTCCCATCCCCAATATTGGCATCCATGGCAACCCAGACGGTTGATTGGGCTCGCTAAGCAAAAAAACAAACAACAAACAAAAGTATAACTGTCTCTCTTTAACCATCACGCGCCAAAGGAATGTCTATACAAAAATACAAAGCATGCACACTGTTTTCGCGCCTAGATGTTGTACCCCAATCAGATTAGGTATACCTTAATGGTGAGACTCGAATGGTCGCATACTCAAAAATCTCACCAAAAGTGAACCTCAAAAGAACGAAATAGAAAAAAGAGAAAACAGGGAACTTATTTCCCCAGACCAACACGCAAACACCCGTATAAATGTCCAGACAGCACACATGTATGACGTACCAGCTTTGCAAATATTTTCTGCCTACGTCAAAAGGAATTATTCCATCCGAGCCTCTTTGTTATTATGGCGCGTTCTGAAAGCCTCCGAGCGTGCCATCAAGATTATGCTGATCCACCAAACCAACTCCCCGAGAAATTTATTATATAACTTAAGCACCAGATATTTAAAAAAATCGAACGTTCGAGAACGATGGTAAAGGCATAAATACATACTGTCAGATAAACGGACGTCATGTGGTAATGGCCCAGTTTCTTAAAAGTCCTGGAGCTAGAGAGAGATACGATATTGCTTATAGCCCAGACGACCGCTAAATATCAGGGCTGTCACCACGTTGAGGTCAACACAGGTCATATCAAAGAAAACAAAAAGGACAAACATGGACACAAATCTTTAAAATACACCTCTAGAACACACCGGAAACTTCGTTCAAATGTTGTTTCCGTTAAAGCTCAGATCAGATGAGAAAAAGATGATCTTTTCAGAAACTCAGTAATTACATCCTGCGGGACATCTCTGAACAAGATTTCCATGTAACACTGTGCTGAACAAAAGAACGATGCAAGGCAGACTCAGTCTCTTTATAACATTGTGAATCTGCTGCTCTTTGTCTCATACAAAAGCGAACATAAAGAGAGACTCGAAAGAACTGTAAATAAACGACCCCTGAAAGGCAGACGGTTACGTTACACGCCGTTGGCAAAAGAGGGTCACAAATGTCAAATGTTCACGAGTGGAATCCTTATAAACCACCCAGTCCATGCTTGGTCATGGCACCCAGAACATAAACACGTCCTCAGGTAACACTTTCTTATGTAGTCTCATTTGGGAATACTACTTTTTTGTTTTCTTTCTTGCTTGCTTGCTTGCTTGCTTGCTTGTTTGTTTGCTTGCTTGCTTGCTTGCTTACGTGCTTCTTTGTTTGCTTGCTTGCTTGTTTTTTGTTTGTTTTCGGCCGTTTTTTCACGTGTTCCTTATGAAGCAAGAGGATCTAGGCCCGTGTCTATAGCATCACATAGG
>JADBJO010006304.1:130000-137292 GCA_016801955.1 Conus betulinus | reverse complement strand
AATATTTTAGTCTCGAGTCAAAGAAAAAATCTAGATGAGTAGAAACTTTATCATGATGGCAAGGTGAATGTGTGTGTGTGGGTGTGTGTGGTGTGTGTGGGTGTGTGTGTGTGTGTGTGTGCAGGTGTGTGTGTGCGTGTGCGTGCGCGCGCGCTGTGCGTGCGTGTGGTGTGGGTGTGTGGGTGTGTGTGTGTGCTGTGTGTGTGTGTTGTGTGTGGTGTGTGAGTGTGTGTGTGTGTGTGTGGTCGTGTTGTGGTGTGGTTGCTGGGTGGTGCATACTTGACTGTGTATGTGAAAGGAAACAATAGAAATTTAAAAGTGGAAAATGGATGGGAGCGCCAAAAGGTGTGATTGCTTATTGTTTTCGAATGTGCAGATTCCTGATGAAGGCTGAAAAGCCGAAAATTTAAATAAAAGTGAAAGAAAGAAAAGAAACAGGCAAGGGCCATGTGGATTTCTTTACTTTCTTATTATATATATATATGTGGTTGTGTGTGTGTGTGTGTGATGTGTGTTGTGTGGTGTGTGTGTGTGTGTGTGGTTGTGTGGAACATGTTGGTGTGTGTGTGTGTGTGTGTGTGTGTGTGTGTGTGTGTGTGTGGGCACATGTGAGAGAGAGAGGAGAGAGAGGGGGGGGGGGGAAGAGAGGGTGGTGAAAAGGAAGAGTGTGTGTATGTGTGTGTGGGTGTGTGTGTGTGGTGTGTGTGTGGTGTGTGTGTGTGGGTGTGTGTATGTTTGTGTCCCTGTGTTGCGCGCATGTTCGTGCATGCTGCGTGCGCTAGTGCCTATATGTGCGTATGTTGCGTGCGCGCGCGACGCGCGTGGTGTGTGTTGTGAAGAGAGAGAGATGAGCGGGGAAAGAAGGACGAAAAAAGAAGAAGAGAGAGAGGAGGAAAGGAGAGAGATGGTGTGTGGTGTGGCGTGTTGTGTGTGTGTGTGTGTGTGTGTGTGTGTTGTGTTTGTGTGTGTTGTGTGTGTGCGTGCGCGCGCCTTTTTATCAAGAGAGAGAGAGAAGAGAGAGAGAGGAGAGAGAGAGAGAGATTAGTTGAAGTTAGAAACAAAGTAGCATTGTTAGCCATAGTCCCCCAACGACTGGAAAATAAAATACAATAACATGCATACATCTTATGTGCAAAACTTTTTCGCAGTATCTGCCTCAAAACACACAAGAAAGAGAAAATGTCGCCAATCTTTTAAAACTTCAATGACACGTAAACACTTGAACGTTTTTAAAACATCAACGACGTCCCGAAGTGTCCAGGTCCCCCACCCCCACCCCCCGTTTTTTTTTTTTTTTTTTTTTTTTTTTTTCTTTTTTTTTTTTTTTGAACGTGACTATGACAAAGGTTTTCAATCACTTGTTTTAAACATTCCTTACTGCGTAATTTTGAACAGGATGTGTTGTCATGCTATCTACACTAGCTAGCTCTTTGCATATGATCAGAGAGAAAAAAAACAAATGCAGGCGGAAAAAAAGAAAGAAAGAAAGAAAGAAAGAAGGTACGTCATTCAAACACGTTCGTTCTTTCGCACGGGCTGCGCCCGCCCGCCCGCACACGACACGTGTGTGTGTCTGTACGCATGCGTGCGTGCGTCCGCGCGCCGCGCGCGCGCCTGTGTGTGTGTGTGTGTGTGTGTGTGTGTGTGTGTGTGTGTGGGATGAGTGTGTGAGAGAGAGAGAGAGAGAGAGAGAGAGAGAGAGGAGAGACCCGGAGAGAGAGAGAGAGAGAGAGAGGAGAGAGAGGAGGAGAGAGGCAGGAGGCACATGCATAAATGTTTGTGTGGCATGCATGGTAGGTATGTATCAGTGCAGAGAGGGGATGTTGTGTATGGTTAGGAACTCTCTGCACACAATGTTTTTCATTATCATAATGAGAAATTTGACAAAGAAAAACGGAAGAAAAGGAGAAAATGCAAACGCGACAACTAGAACTAGGAAATTGATTCCAACCATGATAACTATATAGCATCTTCTTGTATGAAGCAGTTTGAAAATGTAAAATGCAAAAATTCATGGTTAAAATTTCAGCTGACCCCCTCCCTCTCCCCCCCCCCACCCCCACCCCCTACCCCCAAACTTCGCTGTCTACCCGTACGCCACACGTAAACATAAACACACATTCAGAATCATAGCCTCCCCCCCCCCCCCTCTCTCTCTCTCTCTCTCTCTCTCTCAGATGGACAGACAGACAGAGAGAGACACACACGCATGAGTGCACGTGTGCGCGCGCGTACACAAACACACACACACACACACACACACACAGGAGAGAGAGACGAGGAGGGAGACGAGAGAGAGAGAGAGAGACACGAGCATTGGCAAGCTCTCCTCTCGATGCCATCTCATTTGATTGCTGATAGCATTTGTTACATTCTGAGACAAAGTGCATGATGACCTAAATGTTTCATTCATGACTAAAAGTAACAGTCTGCAATTTCGTTTAGTCTAGTCAAAAGCGCCTACTATACCCTCCATCTCCTCGTTCCCCCACTCTTCCTCCTCCAACAGAGTTACTACGGCAAGCCTGACTGACACCACTTTGGATACATACGTCATGAGATACAGGACTTTAATGTTTGATTTTTTTCAATCAGTGGTGCTCATGATGTTGAACTACCACTGAGGCTGAAAGTTTTGAAATTTGTTGTATCTACTAAACTTATGTGAATTTGCTTTCCTATATTTTGTCAGTGGAAATTATAAATACTGGAATCTGTTCAGGTATCTGAGATGTTCCATATCACCAATTCCAACATCTGACTCAGATCATGAACAGAAAAAAAAGTCATATGTTTAAACTACAAAGTCGTATATAAGTTGAGTGAGTGTGAAGGGAAAAAAAACATTCCATGGTGTTTTAGTCTTGGCCGGAAAATCTTTGATTGTTTTTGTTTGTTTGTTGGTACAAAGGCAACTCCAGCCTTTCCCATCACTGTTGTTTCAGATATACTTCTACAAGCATCAGCTATATAAATTCTAACAGACTGCACGTTTGTATGTGAAGACTCAGTTGTGTGACATGAGTTAGAATGGTGAATGACATTTGGCCAGGTAAAAAGGATCAACAGGGGGGACAGTTCGGACATTTCCATTCAGCCAAAACTGTTCCAGGGTAGATATAATCGGTGGAGGGGGTCCAGGCAGCGTGGGCCCGATGGAGGGGAGTGTGTGTGGTGTGTGGTGTGTGTGTGTGTGTGTGTGTGGTGTGTGTGTGTGTGTGTGTGTGTGTGTGCGTGTGTGTGTGTGTGTGTGTGTGTGTGTGTGTGTGTGTGTGTGTGTGTGTGGTACACACTGTTAAATGTGCGTATGTTTGTTATAGGCTATTGTTATGCTGGAGTCTCCAACAGACTGTCTTTGACATCTTGTTCACCGATCGTTGTCTGCTTCAGGGGCGTCACTACAGATGGTGAAAAACGTGATTCTGTGTCAGTTCTTGTCGCACGATTGTCGATTCAATTGATTCTATCGAAGATTACATCTCCCTTTCTTTGAAACACAGTTTAGAATTACAAATCCAGTTTATATTGATGTTTTTACCAGAACTCCCTTTGGTTGTAACTCCGGGAGCCGAAGAGAACTGTCAAATGGCTGGCTGCCCTCTCATGAAATCTGGCGGAGTCAGATCAGGCTTTCTGCCTGCATGTATCCTTCGCACGTGAACCACAGAACTGTGAGTGTACTTCAGATGTGAAAGTTTGACACCGTCAGCGGTGAAGTGTGGTAAACAAAACAACTCACCCTTGAACGGGAAGAAGGAACCAAAGCAGGAAGACACTGATCCTGTCCGCTCAGCATCTTTGGCAAAAAACCTGCGAATCTGACCTTTTCTCCACCGCTCGATCAATGGGCAGACAACTTCTAGTGTCTCGCTCAGCGGCGGCGAAGCACAACACTGGAGCGACGAGCATAACACGAGAGCAGTCATCACATAGCAAAGCGATGCGCATGACTGAGCAACAGAAGTCAACGGGAAGTGTGCAGGTAGTAGTAGTAGTTGCTGCCAGTTTGTGTTGAGACAAAAAATTACAAGAGAGACTCAATTGTGTATTCATGCAGAGATTTAAACTGGAGTTAGAGAGGACCGGATTTGAACCCCAAGTGATTTGTCCCAGAACTGACGACAGTTGCATTGGCAGGTGAGACATTATTCAGGTGCTGATATTACAAAACACGGAGGGCCAACACCCACGCACACAACTCCATAGGAAAAAAGCGGGAGATGGGGGGAGAGGGAGGGAAGGGGGAAGGGAGGGGAGGGGCTGTTAAATAGGACTTGGAGGCGTTGGGCAAAATAAACTCACAAGTTGCAGATTTTGACTACTTCGGATTCCTTTGGACAGGGAGAAGCAGTATTTCAAAAGAACTATAGGTACGGAAAACGGAGGAAAGATACATGCAGAAGTTTTAATGCTGTAGTAGCACACAGGGACTTTAACCATTCACCATGTATGATTGATATGCCAGACGAGTGTATAAACTTTTTTTTTTCAGGTAACATGAAAGTGTACAAGACATCAAAGAAACTTGATCTCTCTCTCTCTCTCTCTCTCTCTCTCTCTCTCTCTCTCTCTCTCTCACACACACACACACACACACACACACACACACACACACACACAGATGCTGAAGCCTTGAGAGAACAGTAAGATAACATGGCATTTGTGAAGTAATGCAAATAATTTAGTAAATTAAAATGATTGTGCATTTGGGGGAAAAAATCCAAATGGCAACCTATTGTTTGATAATCATATGAACATTTGATAGGTACAGTAATTGTAATGACTGGAATAATGAAACATACTGTTGGGAGAGGTTTTGCTTTTAATCTTTTTTTAACATATATACGTGGTAGTTTGGAACGTGGTGACAGTCCTGAGATAACCTCTGCTGTTGACAGGACTATAATTTTAATCTTAATCTTAATCTTAAACATACTGTTTCTTCTATGGATACAGAAAGATTTAACCATTTAGCTGTTGGCCCATTTAAATGTAATAGAATTGTGTACAGAATGGTACCCAAGGCTTACAAGTCAGCCCACTCATTGGAAAGAATTTAAAGATGATTGATATATGTACGCATTTTCCCATATATATATATATTAAAGAAATAGTGTATTAATATTTAGTTTTGTTTCGTAAGCTTGAATGGATGTCTGCTTGTAGTTGTATGCAGATGAATTGTGAACAATCATCAGAGAAAGTAGACTATATATTATTTGCTACTGTAACTATCTGTCTACCTAATTTTTCTCAGTATCTGTATTATCTATCTATCTGTCTATCTATCTATCTGTCTGTCTGTCTGTCTGTCTGTCTGTCTATAGATCTACGTACCTGTCAGTATGGTAGTGCCCATGAAAATATTTAAATTTCCTGACCCTTTCAGGTCTAATATCCCTGCATTTCGTAGTGTGCTAGTTGATTTGATAATCATTTTCTTTGTATGCTTCTGTTGTTCTAATGTCCACCTTTATGAAGAAATTCTCATGCTCCTCTGTGTGAAAAGCTAAAGCAAACTGGTTGTATGTTAAATTCTCTCTGTTTTCTCTGCGTTCCACAATAAAAGGCTATCAATCATAGAGTAGCACTGCTGAACCTGGTCACTTGATATACAACTTAATATACAATGTCATCCCAGTGCTTTTCAGTGGTGCCAGTTCTGAGACAATTTCAGAACACCTTCAATAATCCCCCCCCCCCCCCCACTCCTTCCTTCCTATTTTGACAGTAATTGTTTAGTTGTGGAACCATTTTGAATGAGCGTCACTGGAGGGAACTAGCACATCTATTCAATGACAATCCCCACAAATTTTCTGATACCAGCTTTGACAGGAACTCAACGTGGGCGTGGAGATGGAGAGTGGCATAAAGAGGAAAAAAGGAAAAAAAGAAAAGAAAAAAAGGACTGATCAATGCTGATGAGGCAGATGAAGATGATGCTGCAGAGTTCCATTCATGTCTGATATTTCACGACAGAGCTGTACTTGATGCTTTCTTTCTTAACGCTGCCTCCTATCGCGCTGTGCCCAAGAGATATCCATTGTTGATCAGGAAATTATAAGCAACACTCTCAGAGACACTTAACTGAAGTGGATGAAGCTTGACCGCGTGGTTCCAGTCTTCCACTGTGAGCCCACCGCACACTGAACAATGGACAGGATTAGCCAAGGGCTAGAAAATCGTACAGATCAGAGTCTGTGATTGGACTTAAGTCATAACCTCCCAGCCACAGACCCATGCTGTGCAAGCTGCTGCTCCACTGGAGCTGGTGAAATCACACTGTTTGTGGAGATTCGATACTTGTTTCTGTGGTGCTTTACTGTTTAGTGCAAGTGTTCTTTTGTCGTCTCATGGTTGAATCATTCTGAGTGTGGACAGATATGTGTCGACACTATGTTTATGACCCAAGTCTGAACCATGTTAACATGACCACTGCGTGTACAGTACATGCATCGCAGTATGTATATCGGTTAGTGGGTTTGATTGTTTATCTTTTCGTGGTGATTTAGAGTATCATCATGCCAGAACAATTGCCATGCTGCTGAACTAGAAGTTGTAGCAGCATTAATACAGCATTAAAGTTTGTATTGTGTGATTTTGTACTCTAAATGTGTATGTGTGTGCATATGTGTGCAGTGTGTGTGTGTGTGTGTGTGTGTGTGTGTGTGTGTGTGTGTGTGTGTGTGTGTGTGTCTGTGTGTGTGTGTGCTTACGCTTATAATATGTGTGTGTGTGTATGTGTGTGTGTGTGTGTGTGTGTGTGTGTGTGTGCGCGTGCGCGCTCACGCTTGTGTGTGTGTGTGTGTGTGTGTATGTGTGTGTGTGTGTGTGTTTGCGCTTGTGTGTGTGTGTGTGTGTGTGTGTGTGTGTGTGTGTGTGTGTGTGCGTGTGGTAAGCTTGTGTTTTGTGTGTCTTTAATTGTGTTTACATGCATGTACTTGTGTTTGTAGGCACATACACATTTGTGATTCAATCTATAGATATAGTGCATATTTGTGTTTATATCTGTGTGTGTGCTTGCTGTTGAAAACATGTATCTGTACATGTATACAGTGCATTTTGTTTGTGTATGCTTGCCTTTTTTTCTTTGGTACACATGCATACTAGGTAACAATGTTTCATTGTTTAGTCAAGATGAAGATTACTTACAGATCTGTTGCTGACAAAGGCATGTGCATGTGCCAATTAACACTTTGCACATCTCATACAATGAACTATGAACACATTCTACATATGTAAATGCATACATGCATGCACACAGGGCACACACACAGACACACACACACACA
>JADBJO010006304.1:92500-122500 GCA_016801955.1 Conus betulinus | reverse complement strand
AAGGCCTTTGCACTTTTGTTCTCCTGTGACAGTAACATACCAGGTTTTGTAGTCATAGTCTGGCAACTAGACGGTGAGACCATATTCTGTCCCCAGTGGACACCATCTACAGGGCTTTTTGGTGCATTTGATGTAAGAGTTATGTAGTTCACATTATGTTTTAGAACATTCTTTTAAACCGGGATTGAAAAATTACAAGAAGTCTGGTGTTTTCTCACAGTTGTTGTGATTTAGACTTATTGGTTTATTGTTTACCTGGTAGTCAGAACTTTGAATGTATTATTGATGAAAGTTGTATCTTTCATACCCAGGCCAGGCTTACTCTGATAATTCATAGAAACGCTCAAAATTTGATGTGAAATTTTAAAGCTTTCAGAGCTGTCACTGGTCTGCTGAGTTCCCAAGTGTGTAGCCTTGACCCAGAAACACACAAAGAGAGATCTTTGTAGGCTTTGCTGGGGCAGGCAGCGTTTGAGACGTCAGTGTGCAGTGTGACATAGATACATGTGCATGATGTATGGCTTTTCAGGCCTTTTGTGTCAACACGTCTGAAGCCAACCTGATCTAGCTGAAGCGTACCTGCCTTAACCCTCTTCTTTTTACTATGGTGTAGGGGACTGCTGTTGTTTGTGTGTCATTGTATGTGTGTCCTCACAAGCATGTGCATGTGTGTGAGTGTGTACACTTGTGTGGATATGCAGGATATGGACTCCGTGTGAGCTTATTTTTGATTAAAGTAAGTTTTTTTTTCACTGGAAAGTAATATTAGATGATGAAAGAAGAGAAGTGAGGGTAGGGTACAAAGTGTTTACACGTGTGTATGTGTGTGTGTGTGTGTGTGTGTGTGTGTGTGTGTGTGTGTGTTGTTGTTGTTGGTGTTGGGGTGTGTGTGTGTGTGTGTGTGTGTGTGTGTGTGTGTGTGTGTGTGTGTGCAGGATATGACTGAGTGTGTTTGTGCATGTCAGTTTCAGTAAAGTCTTTCACTGAAAGAGATGATGAAAAGAGAGGTGGGGCAGACATCATAGAGAGCTGTAAGATATGAAGGGTGTGTGTGTGTGTGTGAGTGAGTGAGTGGTGTGTGTGTGTGTGTGTGTGTGTGTGTGTGTGTGTGTGTGTGTGTGTGTGTGTGTGTGTGTGTGTGTGTGTGTGTGTGTGTGTGTGTGTGTGTGTGTGTGTGTGTGTGTGTGTGTGTGTGTGTGTGTGTGTGTGTGTGTGTGAGTGTGTGTGTGTGTGTGTGTGTGTGTGTGTGTGTGTGTGTGTGTGTGTGTGTGTGTGTGGTTGTGTGTGTGTGTGTGTGTGTGTGTGTGTGTGTGTGTGTGTGTGAGTGTGTGAGAGAGAGAGAGAGAGAGAGAGAGAGAGAGAGAGTGAGTGAGTGAGTGAGAGAGAGAGAGAGAGAGAGAGAGAGAGAGAGAGAGAGAGTGTGTGTGTGTGTGTGTGTGTGTGTGTGTGATTGGTTTTGAGTGCATTTGTGTATGTGTGCTTGTGTGCACCTGCGCACACACATGCTTATGTTTAGATACAAATGTATGTCCATGCATGCAGGCACACATCTGTACAACTACATACTTGAGTAAATGTATGGTACTTGTTAGTATGGAATACCAAAATATCAGCCACAAAAAGATACCTGTTCCTGAAAAACAAAGCCATGACATAGGACCATTAGACAGGAACAACAGAAGGAATATTATGAAGTAATTTAGAGTGGGTGACTCGAAAATTTCCTGAAGTGTGTTTGGGAAAGAAACTTTTTTTTTTTTTTTTGCATGAAAGAATGTGATCAGTGTTTTGGTTTTATCTACAAAAGTACATTTATTTTGTGTAGGCTCTTCTTTATTTTACATGAGAATAGAATTTTCAAAGCATAAAAGAGTGACTTGGCTAATTTTGTCATTTCTGTAATATTTTGATTTCAGAATCCTTTGAAAGTACAGCCAGTTTCAAGCATATGAATGCATTAAAAATTAAGGTTTTTTTTTTTTTTTTTTTTGTATGAAATTGGATTTAGGCTGAACAGATCCTAAAAATGACTTTAGTTTGGTCCCCTTTTCATTATGCTATCAACTTTAGATTAAATCACACAGTATTTTTGAATGCAGTGGTGTGCCTATGCATGCATAGATATATGGAATCAGACACTAGTGCAGAGCCTTAACTGTGCATATTCTCCAGCCCTGTAGTGAGGTACATAATTTTCCCTCATTAGACGGTTCAACCAAGCCAACAAGCAACACTCGCCCCTCAGTGAAAAAAGTGCATACAACACTCCTTTATACCTCATGCTGTGAAAACAACACCACACATTTCAGCCCAGTGGGGAACACAGTTGTTGATGGGCGTCGCAGACATTTTTACCTGTCATTAAAACATCTATAATCTGTGGTAAGAAATACTGGGCTCGTGGAAACAACCATGTGAAGAGGTCAGGACACCTGTTATTTTGAACGTCAGTTGTACCCGAGAAACGACTGTGGACTGCGCTGTGTTTTGGTGTCTGACACTTTGTTTTTACTAATGTACAGTACCTATGAATGGTTGGTGGTGCCAGAAATTCTCTATAGGAGATGAGAACTCTTGCTTCTGAGGTGAAGGCAGTCTGGAAGAGTTATCTGTGATGGGTGCATGCTCATCTCCTCCTCCATCTCCATATATATTATATTTTATAGAAAACGCAAATTTCCTTTGGTACATCTTTTGTATTTCTTCCATATGAGTGGCAGAAAGTTGGCGTTCACAGTCAATGTACAATCATATGTGAGGTCACAGGAGTCGCAGCAGCAGATACAATGACACGTGTGTGACATACAAGTAAGCTGACATACATCATACCCTGAGATCTATGGAAAGAAAAAAGAGAGCATGGCTGAGCATGCTCAAACAGAGAGACGTCACTTTGGCTCCTGTGCTCTCTGTTTTGGTAAAATAGCTTGTCAGAGTTGTCTGACTTCTTATATGACATTTGATCTCTGATTCTACCTACATGAAGTCTTCAGTAAAACTGTAAATATAGCAGAAAAATAGGCATAGTACCTGCCCTCTAATTGACAGAGCTGATGGGGTTTTATTTGTTGCTGTGCTGTCCTCTGATACAGCAGATGTTGTAGAATATTTCTAGTGAATGTTCAGTGGTGTGTACTTTCAGCTACTGTATTCTGAGTTTTGGAATGATATCACCAGAGCCTGTGTGTGTGTGTGTGTGTGTGTGTGTGTGTGTGTGTGTGTGTGCGTGCCTGCGTGCGTGCGCGCGCGCGCGCGCGTGCGTGCGTGTTCATAATCTGATTCAGGTTAATGGAACTTTTTTTTTCTGTCCTGTCTTTGTGCCACCTCAGTGGCAGTGCACCCATGCCGCTCTTCCAAACCAGTCATAGTTCCGACATCTTGTCCACAGCTGCAGCCCGGTCAGTCCTGCTGCAGCCCCGGCACCGGCAATCCACAGGGAGCAGTCAAGTCAAGTCGTCAAGAGGCAACCCACCAGAGGAGACACTGCACTGCTGCCGAGTCACTTTGGTGATGTTCAGTGGTGCCTGTTCTAACATACGCAGGACACCACCTACTAAGCCCCCTACTGACGACAATAATTGCTTAGTCGTGGAGCCGACGTGAGTGAGCTCTCTCTCCAGAGGGCGCCCAGGTTAATGGAACTTATTTGATTTTTTTTTTTCTGTCTCATTTTTCATGCTGCTTCATTACTTCTGCGTTCCCCGAAGCTGGAGTATGGCTGCCTTAATGGCGGGATGAAAAACAGTCATACACACAAAACTCCACTCCCTTTTTTGAGTAGATGGGATCAGTCCTTGCCTGTCTATACACGGAGTGTCCTCAGAGTACCAGCCTGCGTACGCAGGGGAAAAAAATTACTTCTGCGGTGCTTATTTAGGATCCCAGTCCACAAGCGTTGCTTGTTCTGAATTGGCTCCAGCATGGGCAGTCCACACAGAGCAGTTGGCATCAAGTCATCCTGAGGCACCTCATCAGAGGAGACCCTGCACTGTGGGCGGTGTCAATTTGGTGGTGGTCAGTGGTGCCTGTTCTGATCCAACATCCAGCAGAATACCACCCACTCAGTCCCATACTGACGACAAAAATTGCTTTGTCATGGAGTTGGTGTGTGCGAGCATCTCCCTCCTGAGAGCACAGTCATGTCCATGCAGTCCCCATGGTGTTGCTGATGCAGAGATTCTCAATGCAAACTTCGCGGAGTTGTTCAGTTTACAATGCGTGTAATGAAAATGGGATAAAATGACACATGTTTGAGCTTTTAGAAAAAATGAGAAATTCTGTTTTCTTTTTTTTTTTTTGTGTTTTTTATCCCTCATCATTTTTTTTTTTTCAAATAGAGACTCACACATTCATAAACTTTATTTAGGCAGTTATTCACCTGAACGTTTTGTTAATAGCTGTTAATGTTATGTTATTAAAAAAATTTTTTTTTTACATATATGAACTAATATAACAGATCTTTAAAGAGAAATACATGTATTGTACATTTCTGCATGTAAATATGATTGCCAGATATGTCGAGTTTTGTTTCATTCCAGACCATGATGGCTGAAACACTGGCAGTGAAACAAGGTGTTCTGCTGTATGTCCTGCTGTGGTTTGTTACAGGTTAGTGTGAACAGTGTGTGTGTGTGTGTGTGTGTGTGTGTGTGTGTGTGTGTGTGTGTGTGTGTGTGTGTGCACCCGTATGTGCATACGTGTGTGTGTGTGTGTGTGTGTGTGTGTGTGTGTGTGTGTGTGTGTGTGTGTGTGTTGCATGCATGTGTGTGTGTGTGTGTGTGTGTGTGTGTGTGTGTGTGTGTGTGTGTGGTGTGTGTGTGTGTGTGTGTGTGTGTGTGTGTGGCATGTGTGTGTGTGTGTGCGCGCGTGTGTGTGTGTGTGTGGATGTGTGTGTGTGTGTGCAGATGCTTGCTTGTATGTGTGTGTGTATGTGCACACATGCATGTGCATATATGTGTGTAGGTGTGCGCATGTGGAAACGTGAGAGAAAGATAGAATGAGGTAGTTAAGACTCAAGTAATTAGATTGCACATTTTTTTTTTTGTTTAAAAAAAAAAAAATGAAGCTTCAGCTAATTTGATTTTCACCTCTGCTAATCTGTTAGGATTGTATTTGTATATTGGCCCTTAGTCTACTCCAAGTAAGTAGAAAGTTATTGTTGTTTATTCATTTCCTGGGAATTGATTTTGGCTATCAATTGAACGAAAGCAATAAATTATACTCTGTTCATTGGTGCCAGTAGAACCGGTTTGGAATGAACACAATGACATGGGCACCTTGCCAGGCTTGCCTATAAATGTTTTTTGTTGGTGCAGTCTATATCAGGTCAAAGCTAGCGCTTTCACATGTCAGCAGACCCTTGCCACCTGACCTGTGCATGAGTTGAAGTTCATGAATCTGAAAGCCCTAGAGTTGGTTTGTCACTATGCTTGTATCCATATAAGCAATTTGTACTTCAAGAATGAAAATGACACCAGACAGAGACTGTAAATAATCCTCACCAGGTGTCTGGTTCAAGAGCTAAGGAGAGAAATGGAAAACGAAAGACTGGTTCAAGTGAAAAGATTTTTTTTGTTTTTTAAAGACAGAACTTCAGAAGCATTGTTGAATAGGGAAAGGAAGGAGGGAGACAAGTATACCCCATGGGGGACATACAGTTCCTGGGTCATGAAGCCCACAATGGTGGCACAGTGTGAAATGGAAGCAGTGCTTGCTTCCCTAGTGATCTGTTAATCGGTGCCTGTATGCTGTCTGTCTCTGGCTGTCTGTCTCTTGCTCTCTCCTCTCCCACTCTGTCCTTGTTATAACGTCCTCCCCCTTCACATTGTCATGTCAGTGATACCATTTCAATGGTAAATTGACTGTATTTCAATATAATGTCTCCTCCTTCACATTGTCATGTCAGTGATACCATTTCGATGGTAAATTGACTGTATTTCAATGTAACATCCTCCTCCTTCACATTGTTATGTCAGTGATACCATTTCGATGGTAAATTGACTGTGTTTCAATATAAACATCCTCCTCCTTCACATTGTCATGTCAGTGATACCATTTCGATGGTAAATTGACTGTGTTTCAATATAACATCCTCCTCCTTCACATTTGTCATGTCAGTGATGCCATTTAGATGATAAATTGACTGTATCTCAATGTTTTTTTATTACCAGTGCATGACGAGACATTAAACTGAAACTTAATAAACCCAAGGAGGCAACAGTTATCTTGATTTAAGACTGATAAATTTGAATTGTTAGCTCCAAGCACACAGCAACAAAATTTTTATTTCTTTAAACTGTGAGTTATTATATCCAGTGCGCAATGGCTGTCTGATTACTAGTTGGTGAAAGTTGTGTGTTAACATGCATCTGAGTTCTCAGCAACTTTTCTCAGTGGCACATCATTTGAATCAGACAATTCCATTAATCACCCGGCTTCAGTAAGCCTGTCAAAAGCTGACAGAGCACTCACATCAGTATAGAACAAATGAAATGTTCATAACACAAGAGATCCATGCATGAAACAAGACGAGTTGGTCATTTGAAGACAAGTGGTTCAAACCAAATGTGGTAGAGGCCTCAAAAATTATTAAACTAAAAAGACTTGTGAATAACAGGGGGAGAAGAAAAAAAACTATGATATGAAATCTTAAATTTTATTTCATTTGAAAATTTTTTTTTTTTTATACAAATTCTGTCGACACACTCTTAAAAGTTCTCAGGAGCAGAAACTGTCTCAACAAGTGCTTGTTTGTCACAGGCTCTCTGTCTGGGTGAGTGTGTGGGTGAATGGATAAGGCAGCCTGGGATACATGTAAAGAACACAGGCAGAGGTTTTGTCGGCTACCACTCACTCAGACAGACATTAGGACACAAATTCAGGTCTGACAGCACAAATTGCACGTGTGTAAGTCAGTCAGCACCTCTTCAATCACACACCCATTCAGTCACAGCAGTTAGGAGAATGGCCTCAGAAAAGAAGTCGCAGTCTGTCCAGAGAACTCAGAAAGCCTGAGTATGCCTGAAGATGTTGTACAGCCATTTTACACTAGGGGGTTACACCTGAGAATGTTTGTGAACAAGCTATACATCAACTGTTGAAAAACCACACCTGACACAGAAAGGAGCTCTCTATTGCCCTCCTCACCCACAACAATAAACAAACTCCTTAACCATTAACAAAGTGTTTCCAAAATCAACAAACCCCATGATTTGCCCAAATTACGCAAGTGTTTACCAAGGGGAAGAAGAAGGCTTTCTGAGAGGGAAAGAAAACACTTTGTATTATTGTTTTTCTTCCCTTGATTTTTAAAAACTCAACCTCTTGGGAGGAGTGACTAAGAGCCAAATTCAACTTGGGGCAATCCTCCACAATCCTGAGGCAGGATTCTGTCAAAAGCCAGTGATGAACACTTCTAGCTCATGTCCATCTCCCAGCTGGCCAATAAAGAAAGTTTACCATGCACATACATCTGACTGTATCATATTAGGAGAAAAGGGGGCTTTACATTATTGGAAATCTAAATAGTTGAAAAGACATGGCCTCAACCAGCCATTTTCAGTGATGGAGAAAGTCTTCTTTTTCCTGCAACAGGAAAGTACAGAAGTGGCCCAGCAGGTCCTTTTAAACCTTGACAACTTTTTTCCCCAAGTTTCATGAAAAGACAGTTTCTTGGTGTTTTTGTTGTTGTTGTTGTTGTTTTTGCTTTGTTTTGTTTTGTTTTGTTTTTGTTTTTGCTTAATCACAAGAAGTAACACTCAAAATTCAGCTAGAGCAGAATTCCTCCATACAGTTCACAGAGGCCCAGTCCTTGGTGCTCTCCCCATCCACATTACCAAGGCAGCGAAGACTCAGGGTTCATGGCTGGTCCTTCTTGGGGGGGGGGGGGGGCAACTGGGACAAAAGGAAATTCTCCCTCTGAGGAGAAGGAGTCAAAGGTGCCAGACCCAGTGCTGGGGAAGTACACTCAGGGCAAGAAAAGTTGACGTAAGTCAAAACAGTAATGCCCTGAGATGCATTTCATAGAGTTGAGGTGGTGAGAATTACCAGGTGTGGTGACTGTTGGCGTTTCATAGCACACCCTGGTAGTAAACGGCGTCAGAAATAGCCGAGAGTGTGCTAGACTGTCTTGGGACTCCTCTCACATGCTAGACAAAATGGTTGACAGTTGTAGCATCCTGTGACAGGCACATGCTAGACAATATGGTCGACAGGTTCCCTGCATCCTGTGACAGGCACCTGAAATATAGTCATCTTTCCTGATTGGTGCAGAAAATGATCAAGACACTGACACTTTCAACAAGAAGAGCTTGAAGTTGTGGTCACATTGTTTATTTGAATTTGTCTTTCTTTTTTTTTACTCTACTCAGCTTATTTTTTTCTGTACTCTCCTGACATACTCTTTTTATTGTCCTGACCTCTTGCATCCCTTGACATTAGCATAGCTAGCCACCTCATGAGTTCTCGTGTCTCAGATGTGAAACTCATCTCTGGTATAGGTCCCTTTCATAATTATGAATATTATCTGTGTGTCTATCTGTCAGTCTATCTATCCATCCACCGGTTTATCTTTCTATCTATCAATCTGTCTATTTATCTGTCTGTCTATCTATCCATCTATCTATCATGATCCATCAATCAATCTACTACCTATCTTTTATTTATCTTTCTGTTGATCTGTGTTTCTGATGATTCTATCGGTCTCTTTTCTTAAAGTTGGGAAGAGGAGAGGTCAGGATTGGAAAACCTAAACACCTTTGAAAAAGAATCTTCTTTTTTTTTTATGATAAATAAGTTTGATGGTTTGGTAAAGAAAGGATACAAAATTCAAGATAACATGGAATTTTTTAACTTTTGATTTCCAAAGGCCATTCCCCCCACACACGCACTTGTCTGGACCCGCGCCTGTCAGCTAACGAGTGACACCTGCCCACCGACACCCCCCCCCACACACACACACACACAGAGAAGAGCAAGCTAAGTTTATGCAAATTTTAAATAAATGTCAGCGAACCGCCCAGAGAAACATGGACAAACGGGTCACAAGACAAAACACAACACGTTTCAACCTCTTAGGTGTTCTTCAGATGAAACAAAAACGAATAAATAACGAAAATTCACTTAGCTTTGATCGCTTTGAAGCATTTCTTCAGCGCTGAAATCAAGGAAAAGAAGGTATTTCGATGCATAGATTTCAGCGCCGCCTTCCTTGTGCTGAAATCTGAAGTGATCAAAGCTAAGATAATTTTCGTTGTTTTATTCGTTTTTGTTTCACCTGAAGAAGACCTAAGAGGTCGAACGCATTGTGTTTTGTCTTGTGACTCATTTGTCCACGTTACTCTGGGCGTTCGCTGACATTTATTTCAGATTTGTTTAGATTTCTGCCTGCAGTCGTCTCACTTTGCAACTAGATCTAAGTTTATGCAATTAAAGTGTGTTTTTAGTCACAGAGGGCAAAACAGGAGAGGAGAGTGTATGGTAAAGATTCTCACTGCACTGTAAAGTGTAACACAACCAGTAAGTCAACATGAAAAGACACAATGGACCATTGATCGTCATTTTTTATTTTGTCTTTTTCTCCCTGGCCCTATGCATTTGGTTTTTTTTTTTCAAGTAAAAGCATTAAAACAGGGTTGTAATAATTCAGGGTGTGGTGATAAGTATGTCTGAGCTCCCGAGTAAGTGTAATCAGAGGCTAGACATAGAAATTATTTGGAAGACATAATTCTTCTGAAATCCATCCCACATCCTCCACCAGGTCTTCCTCCTCTCTGTTCCTCATTCTCATTGTTCTTTCTCTCCATTGCAAAAGTCTGGGGGCTGTGACTTGTGATCAGTATTTCAGGATTTTACTGTAAAGAACAGAAGGAAATTGTGAACAATTTGCATTGAATATACCTTCACGATTTTTTCATGGAGAGAAAAAAAAATTGGCCTGTAGCAGCAGAGCTTCCAGGGAAAAGCAGTCATGACTTTTACACAGAAAAATCTGTCATAACGAGAAGCTACAAACAATACAGTTATTTGAAAATTTCAAGTTACTAGTTTTATTTCGAATGTTGACCTCTGGACTTTTGGTATTTAAATCACAGAGATGATTTGTGAAGTATTATACGTGATAAATGCTTAGCTCAAAGGCAAGGCTCTGTGTCTGAGTTTTTGACACACATTATCAAAAAATTTTGTATTTTATGGATGAGAGAAGGGAAATAAAAGAATGTTTCATTGATGAGGTTGGTTGAGTTTCTTGAAATAAATTGGTGGATTATTGCAGGTATGTGTTAGTTCATAGTTCTTTGTTTCCTGATTTGTTTTTCCCCAGCAGTCCATGGACAAAGCCAGCCCACCATACAGACCACAAGTGGAACACACCACAGCGAAGTTGGTGGCATTGTCTCTCTCCCCTGTGTTGTGGAAAACCTGGGCAGTTACAAAGTAAGCTTTGTTTCTGTGTCCTTGTAGCCTCCATATAATTTCCAGAAATCTTTTTTACCTTTTCATCTGTGGGTCTTAGCTAGTTCGATCCATATGCTCAAATGCTACATGGGCGCCACTGAATGTCATTCACAGCCTGTGTTGGAACGGCATTCAGGCGAAGCAGCACGTTTGCTGGGACCAGTTTACTAGCTAATGAATTTGTGTTCAACTGCTAGGAAAGGGTTGTTAGATGCGCAGAGCTTCCATCCTCACTGGCGTGCTAGATTTGGCTGAGCAGCTGGAGTGATCAGTGGGTTTCTTTTTATGCCAACATTCAAGAATGGAGTTGCGCAAAGAATGAAATAATGTTTGAGTTTATTAGTGCATCAACACTTTGAAAGTGCATCATATTACATTAAATGTTAATATGCCATTACAAAATCATTTTCCAGTGATTCATTTAGAAAAATTTTAAGATTCATTTTTCATATTTAAAGATTCATTTTCCAGTAAATCATTTGAAATTGTTAAACCTGTCATTAAAATTGTGGTGGAGATACCATATACTAACATTTTCCAATAACCCTTGAAATAGTTTGTCTGATTAAAACAGTTAAGATAGAAGAGTCAAGGTGAAGTACCCCTTCTGTACATGCAGGTGAACCTAATCTGGCCAAGCAGGAGAGGCTGTTTAGGCTGTAAACTAGGGAGTGCTGATTGGGTTAACAGAAAAAAAGAGGGGTGGGTGGGTGAAAATGGGCGATGGGGGTCGGAGGATCCAGTACAGGTAAGGAAAAAAAAAATGTTCAAATGAAAAAAACACCTTAAAGGAGAGAGTCTTATCTGAGGAGTCTTTACTAACAGGTCTTACTGTTTAATTCATTACCCTCAAGAGAGCTTTTTTTTTGTTGTTGTTTTTAATCACTATTTATAGCTAGGAAGTTGTTGCTGTTGGTAGGATCTGTAAGGAAATGGGGAAGGTTTTTTTTTTTTTTTTTTTTTTTTTTAATGATTCACAGCTTATAACAGCCAGGAAATCAGTGTTTTAATTGGATGATCAAGAAGGAATTTCGATGCCATCTGAGAAAGATTGCAGAAAGGAAGGAGTCAGAGAGAGAGAGAGAGAGAGAGAGAGAGAGAGAAGGGGGCAGGGATGGGGGTGTTTTTATGTAAGACTGTATTTTGAATATAGTATGAGGGGAAAAATGCTTTTTCCTTTTATCCTCTGTGCCCTTAGCCCCCCCCCCCCCCCCCCCCCCCCCCCCCCCCCCCCCAAACCACCCACCCCTCTCCTTTGTGACATTAATGTCAGGCTGTTTGTGTACATATATAAGTAGAAAGAAAAAGAAAAAAATCAAGGTGTTGATCATTACCCCACACACCATCAGAAAAAAAAAAAAAAAGAGGCGAAAGCAATGGGGGCTGACAGATTTCCTTATTGTTACTGATAAAAATGAATGTTTGATACTTGACTTTGGTGTTTCATTGTAAGATCTGTCTGTCCCCTGGAGGCCCTCCTGTCTCCCTTGTTGTGTTTATTTTTGGTGATAAGGGTAGACACACTGGGGGGGGGGGGGGGGGGGGGCTGTCCGAATGAGTTTGATTTTTTTTTTTTTTCACTTTCACTTCTCTCTCCGCCTCTGCCTCTCTCTTGTCTCTGCTTCTCTCTCTCTGTCTGTCTCTCTCTGTCTCTGTCTCTCTCTCTCTCTCTCTCTCTCTCTCTCTCTCTCTCTCTCTCTCTCTCTCTCTCTCTCTCTCTCAAGCACTTCAGTCCAAGGAAAAAGCATTGGGACACACACAGAGAGTAGAATGATTTGTTATCAAATTCATTTCATCAAGTCCATGTATGCTGACAGTGGGGAAGAGAGGGGGAGGGAGGAGGAGGCAGTGAGATCATGTATTGTACCATAGGATTCAGAATAAATGACAGCAATGATAATATACATAAAAAGATTGTTGATCTTGCTCATAAATAGGATGGTGGCAGTTTGTGATACTGAGGAGACAACCATTCAGCATTCCTTGTTAAACATTCCTACAACTTGTCTTACCTAATCTATGCTAACCTTCCAGAGTGTTCTGTTCTAATGTTGCTTCTTTAGCTGTGTTACCCCCTACTTAATTGTCACGTTTCCTTTCATCATCATTTTTTTACTGATGTGTGTATACATGTATTGTGCCTTGTGTATGTCTTATAAAAAAAATGAAAAATTGTTCATTAAAAAAAAAAAAAAGAAATCAAGATCTAATTTTTTTTTTTTTTTTTTTTTTTTTTTGGTGGTCAGTTAAACTGGATCTTTGTGACCCATTCCACCCTCATATTCCATGGTGACCAGTTGATGGTGGACGACGCCAAATATGTGCTGCAACATGCACCAGGTGAGAACGAGATGCAGTTCTAGGAACAGCCGAGGTGGGATGGGTAGCAAGAAGCTACTCAGCTGTTACTGTTGGACAGGATCGTGCCTAGGAAAAGGGTTATGCGAGGAACTTGCTGTGAATCACTGGTTCTGTGCATGAAGAAAAATACTCTTATGTGGAGTTAAGGTATGAAGAAAATTATTGCTGTTCTGGTATATGCCTAAGGAGGTTATTGTGTCTGTGGTAGAGATGGAATTAAAAGATAGTAATTTGGGTAAACATAATTATGAAAAGATATTGAAATCTGGGCTATTGATATGACAAAAACATTGCCTTGCGGGTACAGAGATGTAACAGATATTGCTATCTGGACGTAGAAATGAAAAAAAAAAGGTACTTTGATATTGGAGTAAAGACATGAAAAAAAGATTGCTGTCTAGTAAGAAAAATAGAGTATAGATTATAAAACATATTGTCCTCATGGTATAGATAGGAAAATTATCGCTGTTAGATGTACACGTTTAAAATATTGTAATTTGGGTATTAGATATGAACAGTCTTTGATGTCAGGAGGTATAGATATGAAAAATGAAATTGACACCTGGGTAGAGCTGTGTGAAGAAAAATTGCTATTTGGGTATAGGTGTGAAAATAATATTGCTGTCTTAGCTGGAAAAAAAAAAACTATTTAAGCTTACTTCTGCGATATTCATATAAAAACCTATTTCTTTGTCAGGATAGACTTGAAAAGCTGTTGGTATCTTGATATAGATGTTAAAAAGAAATGCTATCTGAGTTTACATTTTAAAAAAGGACACATGTTATCTGTTGTAAATACAAAAAAAGAATTGCCAACTGAAAACAGATTTGAAAAAAAAAGCCATCTGGGTGTGGATATATGATTGCGAGCATGGGTGTGTACGTGCGTGTGTGTGTGTGTGTGTGTGTGTGTGTGTGTGTGTGTGTGTGTGTGTGTGTGTGTGTGTGTGTGTGTGCGTGAACTTTTTATTGTAACGGATGAAGTGAAGGCTATAAATGATTTGAGAAATATGATTTCAGAAAGATGTGATACATCCACTACACAAATTACATTGACTTCTTTACTCTCTGTTCTTGTATTGGTGAGTAGTACAGATTATAACGGTCCTGCTAATCAGTAGTGCAAGATAACGGGGGAAAAAAGCTCATTTGAAACAGGCAGAATCAACAGTAATAATTGAAAGTATATTTTATGATATAACCTGGAGCTTTAAAGGCATGATTCCTGTAGTTTTACATTGCATTACGCTGCTAATAACCTGCTCACATGGTATCTTGCAGTTTGAAATGACTACAACACAGCAAAGTCCTCTTATTTCTGTGGCAGATAGCAACAGGTACTCCCTGCAGATCAATCATGCCGAAATCGAAGACCAGGGTGTATACAAGTGTGAGATTGAGGGCACAAATCAGGCCATTGCCTTGAACCTGATTCTTGAAGGTGAGAAATTATTGTACTTTTATCATTCATCTACCAGCCAGAGAACTGCCAAGGTGGACGCAGGATCAGCAGTTCTGCTGAATAACCTTACAGCATATTACCGCCAGTTGAGAATATACAGTGGTAATCTTCTGCCCAGGTCTCTTGGCGCATGTTGGATGTTTGCATGGTTCTGTAACTGTCGAAGTGCAGACATAGACTATAAGATCTTTAACATGCAAAAATGAATTTAAAAAAAAAAAAAAAATTTGATGTGGCATGTACATGACTCAGAAAATAAACACTGCCCTGTTCCACACGTCCCACGTGAGGACTCATCAGGAGAGATGAGAGAAGACGATGGAAAACATCTCTTTTGTCTTTATGGCCTAATGGAGTCCTCCAAATGCCACTCACAGCAGACCTGTTGGGAGATCTGGTTTGAGGTTTCTTGTGGTTTGCTGGTTTAACCTCATCTGCTGACTCGCCAGCCTTGCTGTCCCAGCCACAATCCATTACTGGTTCAGAGCCAAAAGTTGGTCGCAGAACTTGAGGTTATGGTCATGGTTTCTGGCAAATGGCTTTATATTTTTCACCTTTGTGAGGAAAGGTCATACCGATTTTCATTCATTTCTGTTCATGCTTTCCTTAGAATAAGCTAAGAAAGATCTAGAATTTGATGGGTAGACACTACTTTGAGTTTGTGTGTGTGTGTGTGTGTGTGTGTGTGTGTGTGTGTGTGTGTGTGTGTGTGTGTGTGTGTGCTTAAATGCATGCATGTGTATAGTGGTGTGTGTGTGTGTGCGTGCATGCGTGCATGCTTGTGTGTGTGTGTGTGTGTAAAGTCTTGAGGTGGTAGTTTTGATGTTGAAAGTGATGTGTGTTCTCTGATTTTAAAATGATATATGAAGATGGCCACAAGTATTGATAGCAAAGGACCAGATCTGTCCATGGAAAAAGGGGTGTGGTCAATCTGTCCATGGAAAAAGGGTGTGCGGTCAATCTGTCCATGGAAAAAGGGGTGTGGTCAATCTGTCCGTGGAAAAAGGGGTGTGGTCAGTCTGTCCATGGAAAAAGGGGGTGTGGTCAATCTGTCCATGGAAAAAGGGGTGTGGTCAATCTGTCCATGGAAAAAGGGGTGTGGTCAATCTGTCCATGGAAAAAGGGGTGTGGTCAATCTGTCCATGGAAAAAAGGGCTGTGGTCAATCTGTCCATGGAAAAAGGGGTGTGGTCAATCTGTCCATGGAAAAAGGGGTGTGGTCAATCTGTCCATGGAAAAAGGTGGTGTGGTCAATCTGTCCATGGAAAAAGGGTGTGGTCAATCTGTCCGTGGAAAAAGGGGTGTGGTCAATCTGTCCATGGAAAAAGGGTGTGGTCAATCTGTCCATGGAAAAAGGGGTGTGGTCAGTCTGTCCATGGAAAAAGGGGTGTGGTCAATCTGTCCGTGGAAAAAGGGGTGTGGTCATCTGTCCATGGAAAAAGGGGTGTGGGTCAATCTGTCCATGGAAAAAGGGGTGTGGTCAATCTGTCCGTGGAAAAAAGGGGTGTGGTCAATCTGTCCATGGGAAAAAGGGGTGTGGTCAATCTGTCCATGGAAAAAGGGGTGTGGTCAATCTGTCCATGGAAAAAGGGTGTGTGGTCAATCTGTCCATGGAAAAAGGGTGTGGTCAATCTGTCCATGGAAAAATGGAAAAAGGGGTGTGGTCAATCTGTCCATGGAAAAGGGGTGTGTGGTCCATGGAAAAAGGGTGTGTCAAGTCTGTCCATGGAAAAAGGGGTGTGGTCAGTCTGTCCATGGAAAAAGGGGTGTGGTCAGTCTGTCCATGGAAAAAGGGGTGTGGTCAGTCTGTCCATGGAAAAAGGGGTGTGGTCAGTCTGTCCATGGAAAAAGGGGTGTGGTCATGCATATTGGGAGTCTGGCAGTGAACAGCGTTTAAGAACAAATTACAACAAAATGTATGACAGACTCATGGGTGTAAAAGTTGACATATTTGTAGTAACCATTGTAAAGAATTGCTCTGTGTACCTGTCCAGTTGATGTAAAATTTGTATTAATTTTTTTTTTTTTTTTTTTTTTTGCGCTTTGATGTTCACACATGGTACGTATTCATATCTACATGCATCAACTTCCTGTGAATACAGTTATGTGTGTTGCACAACACTTAAAGTGCTTTGCTTCTGCATCATTTTTATCCCCAGCAGTAACTTTGAATAGAACAGATTAAAACGAGAAAAAGAGATCTCTCATGGCAAAGTTAAGTAAAACTGTTTTCAGTCAATAGTATGTTTATATTCAACAATGTGTAGCTTTTTTCACAGGCGTTTTTTTTTTTTTTTTTTTTAACTACATAGGGGAACTACATATTGGAGTTAATGCATGTTCAGCTATGTTTAGATAATTTTTATTGAACCATAGCATCATAAAGGTTTTTAGCTATTTTTTTTTACACATTGAATGAGCTCATCAGAAACTGTTGGATGTGGTTTTAAAAATATAGACTGGTTTGTGTGTTCAGGAGCTCCTACTCCACCTGATGTGAATGAAGAGAGAGAGCCGCTGAATCGTACAGTAAGTCATAGCTGTAGCTGTACGGGAGAGTGAGTGAGTGTAGACATGTCGTGAAAGTTATCTGTATATGTACAATGTGTGTTATGTGTGTGTGTGTGTGTAGGTGTGTGTGTGCACGCAAGCGTGTGTGTGTGTGTGTGTGTGTGTGTGTGTGTGTGTGTGTGTGTGTGTGTGTGTGTGTGTGTGTGTGTGTGTGATAAAGATTGTTAATCATTATTCAGAATGACCAGTAAAAAGTGAAAAGCTTGTTGAGCACTCTTCAGAATGATCAGTCAAAAGTAGTAAAGATTGTTAATCACTATTCAGAATGACCAGTCAAAAGTGATAAAGCTTGTTGAGCACCCTTCAGAATGCCCAGTCAAAAGTGATGATGAGATTGTTAATCACTATTCAGAGTGCCCAGTCAAAAGTAGTAAAGATTGTTAATCACTATTCAGAATGCCCAGTCAAAAGTGATGAAGATTGTTAATCACTATTCAGAATGCCCAGTCAAAAGTAGTAAAGATTGTTAATCACTATTCAGAATGCCCAGTCAAAAGTGATAAAGATTGGTAATCACACTATCAAAAGTGATAAAAATTGTTTATCACTATCAAAAGTGATAAAAATTGTTTATCACTATCAAAAGTGATAAAGATTGTTAATTACAATCAAAAGTAATAAAGATTGTTAAAATCACTATTCAGAATGACCAGTCAAAAGTTACAAAGAGTGTTAATCAATATTCAGAATTTTTGTATCCATTGGTCCAAATGGTCTCGAACATGGTTGGTGATAACGTTTTAGACTTGTTCTCTAGTTGCAGGGTATAACTTGATTTTGAATTTGATTTGATTTCGACTTTCTGATTTGTACAGATGTGTGTTTTCAGCTTAATTGTGGCTAGCTGGGTTTGTAAAGAACATGTTTTGCTATGATCAAAGTTGCATTGATACCAGTCAGTATTGTATGGAAAAAGATTGTTTTTAGGCAAACACACACACACACAGACAAAGGCAAAATTTTCAGTTTCCACAATCAAAAAAGAAAAGATTGTGGATGGTTTCATACTGAGCATTATCTTTTGGTATGAGAATTTAGAATACATGCACTTGTGTAAGCAGACTGTTGTTACAAAGTCTGGATTATTCTTTACCAGCCGCCATGGTGTGAGGTGGCTAGCATCGCGTACTCCCAGCTGGGAGGTCGTGGGTTCAAATCCCATCGGAGTCATGTGGGTTTTTCTGTCCCAACCGGCTCCTACCCAGAGATGAGTTTGCTGTGGACTCAGTTGGGAAGACTGGGACCACACAGTTGAATTTCATTGACTTAATGGATGTGTCTCGGAGAGTGTTGCTCAAATTTCCCTGACCAACACTACAAATGTCTGTATTTGTCGGGCCTGGTTGACGCCGGGATATGTTATGAAAGGAAGCTTAGAGTACAGCCCTGTCATGCAGTCTCAGACCGGAATGGAAATCCGCAGCAGCATCATCTTCTTCATCTCATTCTCATTGATCAGCATACAATAAAAAAAAAAAAAAAAAGTCTCAAAATCTGTGGCCTTTCATGCCCTGCTCTCATGGTGACCTCAGTTTGGATGTCCTCGCTGCTGCTCTGTGGCTTTGGTTGACTACGTTGGGGTCACCGGTATTGGTGAGTCCATGGAGGCTGTTGTTGGACGGACGTGGTGGCACTCTCTGGAAAGAGAGCTCACTCACACCGATCCGCAACTAAGCAATTATTGTCGTCAGTAGGGGGCTTAGTAGGTGGTGTCCTGTGTATGTTGGATCAGAACAGGTGCCACTGAACACCACCAAAGTGACTCAGCAGCAGTGCAGTGTCTCCTCTGTTGGGTTGCCTCTTGACATTGACTGCTCCCTGTGGATTGCCGGTGGCAGGGCTGCGGCAGGACCAAACTGGTCTGTGGCTGTGGACGGGGTGTCAGAATGAACGGTGTGGGTGGTGCAGTGCCACTGAGATGGCACAGAAGACAGGACAGCAAAAAAAAAAAAAAAAAAAAAGTTTGGATTCTTTAGTCAGATGTGTCTGATCATGTTTTTGATAGAGGTTTGAACTTGCATCTTAAATGTAGAGAGTTTGAATCCTGTCTCATCGAGCCGGATAGGTGCCCATCCTTACCGGTGCCTTTGTGGTCATGTGAGTGCAGTTTCTCCAGAGAACTAGCTGTCATAGGTTGCAAACAGGCAATGTTTGTCTTCAGCAGGAGAAGATAAGTAGTTTCTCGTTCATCGTTTTCGCTGTTCTAAGTGTTGTTTGTTCTTGCCTGAAGAAGACCCAAAAGGTTGAAATGCTTTGTGTTTTGTCCTGTAATCTGTTTGTCTGTATCTGTGGTGGTAACTAACTCTTCTTTTTAAAACTCCGCAGGACACTTAGTAAATGACAGGCTCCACTTTTCACTCAGTATATGATTCAGCAATGCTGTAGTGACCAGTGGGTGACCTCAAGATGAACTGATATTGACAGCTCTACGTGGACTACTGGCCCTGGGTCCAGTACTGAACTTTTGGGATGGGGAGCAGGAATGGATAGTGTGAGAGTAATCCACAGCGGCAGCTAGGAAGCTTTTGGCAGCTCTGTATATCACACAAAGTCTCACCAAAAGTCAAATGTGAATGTCGCTTACATTTGTGATGGTATGCGTTCAGGTTGTTGTAAGGAGAAGGGCGTCAGTGAGGACTGTTTGCCTGTGTGCCACCCGTCCACGGCTTCTGGACTTTCTGACTTCATTTTTGCTTGCGAATCTGATCTGCTGGATCTTATATACTGTGGCTCAGGTAAGTTTGGGGTTCTTTGTCTCAGGATATGTTTCATAGTAAAGAAAAAAAAAAAAAAGTAGAAAGAGCCATAAAGCATTTCATACTCCATAATTGTTGATTAAAGCTGAAATGACAGACATTCATCAGATTTTGACTGAGCAAACAATAATCAGACTGGTGCTTTTTTTTTTGCAATGTGTAGAACAATTAATTATAAATGGACAGCAGTGTTACATCTTTCTGTAAATATCGGTGTATTTTTTTATATGAATATCATTTTTCATTTCAGTTTTGTTCCACTCTAAATCTGCAGACATCCCAAGGGTGTGCACTGACATGAATAGCAGTGGGTATGACGTGACCAGACTTAGCCTGACATATATGCTCTTGTAACACTAAAACGAGTGTTGTATGAAATTAACTGGTTGATGACAGACATTTACAGTAAGAAGGCTTAGCAGATAAAGCATAGTTCTTGTGAAACTGTGGTTGTTATTCGTTATTGAACAATCCAGATTAGAGAGAAAATATTCCCACCAGAGTCCACGTCTGTAGCCTCTTTCAACTCTTGTAGAAGATTGTAAAGTTAGGTCCCTTTTGTGAATAATCGCATTAAAAAACAGTTCACTGCCTGAAAAATTTTACAAACAAGGCTTTCCCAGTGCCAGGGAAATCTAATGATTTGGGGGTAATAATTAACAAAAAATCTAGCTCAGAAACTACAAAAGATATAAAAAAATGAAATATATATGATTTTTGAAGGAAATTGAATGGAGATTTTGAATCTGGGCTTCTTTTGTTTTAATTTTGATCATAAAAAATATTTAGGCATTTAGATTTGGATAGATTTTTTGCACGATCAAAAACATATGTATTTACCACTACAGCTTCACATCCAAAAAGAACACACAGCAAAAAGTTGAAAATAAAGTTGATATTGTCACACTACACCTGTAAATGAAAGTAAAAACAGTCTAGAAGTCTATCAAGACGCTCACACCCAGACATGCAGACAGGTCAGTCCACGACCACGCCCCCCCCCCCCCACCACACCCCCCCTGCTGGACTTCAACCCTCTCTTTCACTCCTCCTCTTCCCCTACCCTTCCTGCTGCCCGTGTCACGCTGCGAGCAGGCCGCGCTCCCCCCTCGCGCTGACTAACACGTCGCTGGCCACTCGCACACAGTGCAGAGTACACACTAGGCTGGCTCGTTCGACGCTGGTAACCAGTCAGCTGAACACACTCTTGCGATCGCACAGCACGACTCAATAAACTGACGAATATGGTCGGCAATTCCATCACTATCATCATCTCACCTTCATGCTCGAGTGAGTCGTCGTGAATAAAAGATTATTATCTTTGTCAAAAAAGATTAGCAGAGCCTGCTCAGCTGTGTAAGTACGCTGATTTGGTCGCTACACTCGTCGAAGGTTGCGCCGCCATCTTTGCAAGCGAGACAAAGCGCGCTGGCTGGTCATCCAGTCAGTGATGAGGAAAAAATGGTCTTTCCCCTCACGTGTGGTCATTTGCATATCATTTTAATACTGCAGACATATAAGCTTACTACGCACACTCTATTTCTGAAATATCCGTCAACTTCTTCATCCTCACCTCTCTCACGCAAAGCTCATACAGGTGGTATAATCCTGCTTGCTTCACAAACATGGTGATTGGTAGACGCACTGTAGCCTCGAATCAATATTATCAGGTTGGTTCTGTTTCATCTGAGCAAAGTTGTTATGTAGCCACCATATTTGTCATTTTTCCATTTAAAGTACAACACTATGAAAATATCACTGCAGTCAAGAAAAAAGTCAGTACTGTAAGCCAACGTGGGTGAATGGGAAAGGGTTAAATGGCAAGAAAAGGACCTTACAGGGGTTGTCATCAGATAACCTGTACTGGAAAATAAAATGATGATGTCATCATTTTTACTGTGGCAGGACCTAGTGTGAAAATGAACAGCTTGGTCAGGGTTTTTTTTTTCAGCTTTTCTGTTGAACTTGCCTCATTCGCAATTTCAGTGCTTGCTGTCTGTTTAAAAAAAACAACCAACAACATGCAAAGCATATAAACTGGTAAACATCAGCCGTCATCAGTGACCCATAATGAACATACCTACAAATTTTCAGAAAGATCAGCAAAGTACTTTCTGAGATATTCCATCAAGAAGAAAGACTGATATGGGTCGTTATAGCCATTAGTAACGGCTATAACAGTAAAATAAAACATCGGGCATCATCCATGACCCATAATGAATGAACATACCTACAAATTTTCAGAAAGATCAGCCCAGTAGTTTTGTCTGGAGCGAATGGAACACATTTGACCATGGACGGACACACAGACAGACAGACAGACAGACACACACACACACACAGACAGCATTTTTTTTTTCATTCCCATTGTAAAGTACTCTGTTCTATAAGAACTGGGAGTACAGGAACAAGACATGGTGAAATCTTTTAGATATCAGGCTAGTGAAAACTTCACAGGCAGTTGGAATTTGTATTTGTTTAATCAGTGGTCTCAAAATTGCTGCTTTGTACACGTCACTTTGAGAGAGGTGACCACCTTACTGGTTTCAGATGGGCGAAATCATGAAGACTGCTGTGTTCAGAGAGTAAACCACCTGAATGGTTTCAGATGGGCGAAATCACGGAGACTGCTGTGTTCAGAGAGTAAACCCCTGAATGGTTTCAGATGGGCGAAATCACGGAGACTGCTGTGCCCGATCCCAGGTACCAGCTAGTTGCCTGAAGTTCTGCAGCAACGATCAGGAGCAGTTGAACCACTTGACAACTGATGACCTGGTCTGCTTGAACAGCACCGACAGCATCATCTCCTGCTATGAATACGGTGGAGGTAGGAGTGCTCTGTGTAATGTCCAGCTGATGTCATTTGGTTGTGTACTTTTACCCTTGTGAGGAAAGTGGTTTGAATGTGTTATGTGTGGAGAGTGCATAGCTGATTATATCTATATCTATCTATTTATCTCCCTCTCTCTCTCTCTCTGTGTCTCTCTCTCTCTCTTCATATATATATATATGCATGTGTTGGTTTATTTGTTCATTTGCAGTCTTGTGTTTTTTGTCCCCCAGTTTGCTTGGTCTTGTGCTGCTCTGTTCTCCCCCCCCCCCCCCCCCCCCCCCCATTCACAGCTACAACTATGGTTATCCTTTCACAGCCTCAGCGCCATCGTCAACCAGTCTCATGTTGCCATGGGACCACCCAGCAGAGGAGACACTTCGCTGCTGCCGAGTCATTTCGGTGATGTCTATTCCAACATGCGCGGGATACCACCTACTTAAACCTGTGATGACCGCGATTTTTATAATGGTGGAACCAGCGTGTGTCAGGATCGTCCTCTGGAGGGCGCCACCATGTCCATGCACAGACAGTCCCCGTGAAGAGGACATCGAAACTTGAGTCACCATGAGAGCAGAGTATGAACAGCCACAGAATTTTTCGAATAAAAGATGTTGTGATCAGTTAGGATTTGATGATGACAGTTCTCTTTTCTCTGAGGATTTAACATGCGCATCAGTCTTTCTAGAAGACCAGCAGGATCTCTCAAGCCGTCATGAGTGGGAATGGAGAGATGGAGGCGGGAGTGGCAGAGGGGAGCAGGAGCTTAGAATGGGAGGGGGGTATAATTGCCAATACATTTTTGGGGCATAGTGTATGTTGGGTCATCGTAGTGCAGTCTCAAAACTCAGCAGGTGTGGTGTAGCATATATGGAGAGTCTGCACGAAATGTGACGCCTCCTTGATGAAGCTGAAACTGGGGCCTAGTGAACGCCATTTTCTTTTTTAATGGAACATACAGAATACTATGTGTCATTTAAACATATCTTGGAAACAAAGTGGAATTCCATAGCATGATTATCGCATTACTATCATTGACTGCTCTCATGGTGACCGCAGTTTTGGTTTCTTATCAACAGCCATGTGTGACAGCCTCTGGTGTTGACAGTTTCATGGGTATTGTCGTTGCAGTGGCTGTCTCATCTCCAGAGTATAGTGCTGCTTACTTGGTTGTGAGTGGAGGGCTAAGCAGATAACGAGAACAAGCACTGCTGAACATCCGAGTGACTCGGCAACAGTTCATTGTCTCCTGTGGCAGATGACCATACGATAGCTTAGTATCGATGGCTCCTTGAGCTGAGATTGCAGCAGAAATTTTCCAGACATAGCTTTGCTGTCTTGTGTTGTGCCCCACTTCAGTGGCACTTCACCCAAGCTCCTCCTCCCTGTTTCCCGTCCATAGCCACAGCCTGGCTCATCCCACCACAGCACTGGCATCAGCAGTCCACACAGACCAGTCAGTGTTAAGTCTTTGTGGGACAACCCACTGGAGGGGACACTGCACTGCAGCGGAGTTGCCTCGGGTGGTGTTCATTGGTGCCTGTTCTGATCCAACATACACAATACAGCAGCTTCGCAGCCTCCTACAGACAACAATAATTGCTGAGTGGCGGAGTCAGCTGGAGTGAGCTCTGCCCCTCGAGTGCATCACCATGTCCGTCCAACAACAGTCCCCATGAATTTGCTGATACTGGGGACCCTGACAGAACCTCACTGAGGGCAGAGGTGTGGAGAGGAAATCGAATCTTAGGTCACTGTGACAGCAGGACATGAAGGACCACAGAAACTAAGACTTTTTTTCTATGCTGATCAGAAAGGATAAGGACGACGACGGATTTCCATTATGGTCAGAGACTGTAGGACTAGGCCGCACTCTGTGCTTACTTTCGTATTGTATCCTTGCATCAACCAAGCCTGAGAGAGAGAGAGAGCTGTGCTTACTTTCGTATTGTATCCCTGCGTCAACCAGGCCTGAGAAATACAGATACCTGCAGTGTTGGTCAGGACAATTTAGCGGCATTGTCGGAGATGCAGCGATTACATGGATGAAGCTTGACTGTGTGGTACCAGTCTTGCCAACAGAGCCCATAGCAAACTCAGCTCTGAGAAGTAGTAGTTCGGGGCAGAAAAATTGTGCAAATAAATGGCTTTGATGGGAATTAAGCCCACAACCTTCCAGCTGGGAGTCCGCCAGACTGACCACCTCCTCACAGCGGTTGGTAATATCACTGTGTTCATGGGTGTTGGATGAGTGGCCTGAGTGTGATGCCACTGAGAGGGACTATGGAGATAAGACAGCGGTAAAAAAAAAAAAAATTTCTTTTTCAATGTCATGTGCTGTACATGCATATCCCATGAATGTTAACCCTTACACTGTTGATGTCGCCATTTGGCGACAACATGGCCGACCGCCGACATCGCCAAAAGGCGACTAAGCAGGGTTACATAACTCCCAATACTCTCACAATCCAAGTTCATGAGAGAAAAAGCCAGCAATAAACATCATAGTTGGGGGATGGTCTGGCCCATGCTTCCAGCCATTTGCTTTGTCAGAACACTATTCAGTTCAATGTTTTATCAACTTTATTCCGATTGTTTTTCCATTCACTATGACGTCACCACCAAGCACTTTATGTACTCGACCTTGCCGTACATTTACCACAGATCAAGTGCTGGGAATGTTGAATAGATGGTCAGTGTGTCCTAATACAGATGAAGAAGACCCAGATAGTCATGAGGAAATGAAGATAGTGAGGGCTTGACCGAATTATTGCAACGTGAGGCGTTGGACCATGGCCAAATGGTTGGGAGAGACAGCTGATGATGAGAGATAAGACTAGACGCCCACTTACTACCGCATGTGCCCCAGTGTTCTGGTGTTGAGCCAGTCAGCACTGACTGTTCACTATGTGAGGGAGCGAGCTAAGACCTTAGGCAATGAACTTCACATACATGATGAGGGCAGACTCTTGCTGGTTGAGGTTGAAGGGGGCGTGGCTGACTGACAAGTGAGCGGTGAGCAGCAGAGACGTGTTTGAATGGGTTTTATGATCAGCTGAATGGCTCTCAAAGGTTCAGAGACCAACAGGCACATGAATGACTTTGTATTTATACAAAAATATTACTGTTGAGAGTGAAAGGGACGTGTGTGTGTGTGTGTGTGTGTGTGTGTGTGTGTGTGTGTGTGTGTGTGCGTGTGTGTGTGTGTGTGTGTGTGTGTGTGTGTGTGTGTGTGTTCCCTTTTTCTTTCTTACATGTGTACCAGTTAGGCATAAGAATGTGTGTGTGTGTGTGTGTGTGTGTGTGTGTGTGTGTGTTTGTGTGTGTGTTCCCTGCAATTGGTAGTAGTCGTATTTGTGGCTGTTTCTTCATTTTTTCTGTTGGAAATACCATACTTTCTGGTCTTCAGTTGTGAGTGGATTATTTTTCCTCCCCTTGTTGAGAGTTTGTTGGCATTTTTTCTTCATTTTTTACGTTTAGAAGAAACAACATTCTATAACATTCTTTTTTTATTTTGCATTTTTTTTGCACTTGAAATTACTAAAAATTTGAAATTGTTGTTGACTTACCATTACTAACATGTTATGATATAATAAAAGTACAGTGTACCTCCTCCATTTTACAAAAAATAGCATGAGAATTGGTTGTTTAGTTCCAGAGATATCCGCGTTTCACATATGCTGGTATAAAATAAGAGCTTTTTTGGAAAAATGGCTGGCGATAGGGATTTATGCAAAAAGGAATGTCTGGCTGTGGAAGGGTTAATCCAAATCAGAATTTGAGATTAGTAGCACATGTGTTGGTGCTTGTGTGCAGCGCTGTTGCCCAGCCCCCCTCAGTCGTTGTTGTCAGTGATCACAGTGTCAAGGAATGGCACTTACAAACTGCAGATTACCTGGAGCCCCCCCAAGTACAACCCCTCTGTCGTCAGTGGTTACAGGGTCTTCTACAAGAGTGGCGCACAGTCTAAGTTTAGGGCGGTGAGTATCGAGTTTAATTTTTTTTTTTTCTGTACTTTTTGATCTTTTTGTATTACTGTTGTGTTCATTTTCTAGAGTTTTATGTGGTTTTGAGGTCTCTGACATGGATAACCATGAAAGAGGCATGAAAATCGGTGTTTTTCATGTGTGTATGACGTTTTATTGTGACACTCTGCAATGAGGAGTGTGGTGTGCTTGGTACTGCTGCCTGCTGCTGCTCCTAGAAATTGTTTCATAACCAACTCAGGGCTGACTCTCATCACAGGACGTATGTGTGTACATGTGTGTGTGTGTGTGTGTGTGTGTGTGTGTGCATGTGTGTGTGTGTGAGAGTGTGTGTGTTTGCATGCATGCATGCGTGTGTGCAAGCATGTGTGAGAGAGAGAGAGGGTGTGTGTGTGTTTGTGAAAGTGCATACCCCATCTGTATGCACATGCATCTGCATGTGTGTGTGTGTGTGTGTGTGTGTGTGTGTGTGTGTGTGTGTGTGTGTGTGTGAACTATGCATGTGTGTGTTGCTTTACAGAAAGGTGTTCAGAGCGCCGCCAGCAATGCATACTCGCTGCCTGTTAACGTGAACACAGCGTACAGCATCTATGTGGTGGCAGTGGCTCATCATGGGTCAAGTCAACCCACCGACATCATAGACATCGTGGTGGAGGACAGTGAGTGGTGTCCCCTCTTCTTCTGTGTTCATTACCTGTGTATACTCCATGTACGCTTCTTTCCATGAAAGGCTTTTAGATATATCATGATAGATTTGCCTCGTATAACTTTTGCCCTTCACATTTCTCTGTATCGGTTTCGGTCAATTCAGAAAATGCTTCCTCATCATAAAATGCAGTGTTCACTTTGTTTTGTTTTTATTTTGTTTTGTTTTACTCCCTTGCTGCTGCGGGTTCCTTTGCATGTGATAAAGGCGTGCAGCAAACAGGGCCTGTTTATTGTCTCATCCAAAGATCTGTGTTTGGTCCAACACTCAATGGCCTTGGAGATGGGAGATAAATATCTGTCCCTAGCAACTTTGGAGGAGTGGGGAAAGCGGGGAGTGACGGTAGGGGAGGGGGTGGGGTGAGGGAGGAAAATGATACACATAAAAAGCCAGAGACAGGGTTCAAGATATACATATAATTGGGCAGCAGATTAGTCATTTTCTTTTAGACTGCTAGCTGCAACTCAGTGCCCTTGACCTTAACCATTCCCCCCCCCCCCCCCTTCTTTCCCTCCTTCCCTCCTCCACTCCCTCCCACCCCCTCTCCTCCCTCCACCTTGTGTCATGTGCTGTTCTTCAGTCTGCCTTCGTTTATAATTTTCAGACAGAAAGTACGCACACTAGCATTCATTCTTGTACCCAAAATGCATCTGATACATTGCTCACACACACACACACGCACACACACGCACACACACACACACACACACACACTCTCTCTCTCTCTCTCACACTCTCTCTCTCTCTCTCTCTCTCTCACACGTGCACACACACACACACACACACACACACACACACACACACACACACACACACATACACACACACACACACACACACAGAGATGTATGCAGTTGCCCAGACATGCACAGGTACTCACACACATGCACACACATGCATATACACATGCTCGCGCACGCACCTGTTAGCACTCGCGTCATGTATGCACCTTCATCTCCATCCCACAGTCTTTTATATATATGTATACATGGGGGCACTTGTACACATTATTTGGGTTTATTTTAAATAGTTTTTTTTTTTGAGGAGAGGGAAGGGGATTGTTACAAATATGTAACATAAACAGTGTTATGCATCAAGTGTTTCCTGTATCAAAGATACAGTTGCAGCATCAGGTTTAAGAGGGTTTATTTCTGGTTGTGTTCTGCTGGCTGTGTGAGCTCATCCTTTCGGCACATTCCCTTTATCTGCTGCCACTCAAGTCCCCACCTGGTATTGATACAAAGATAGTTGGTGAGACGGATCTTAGTACCGCTCGTCTCCTGCTTGTCATTAGCCTGGGGCCATTCACCTTCATTCCATTCCCGAAAACTGAAATTGTAGTACTTACTTGCCTCACCGTCAAGCAGCCATTTTGAAATGTGTTGCCTTGTGTGTGTGTGTATGTGTGTGTGTGTGTGTGTGTGTGTGTGTGTGTGTGTGTGTGTGTGTGTGTGTGTGTGTGTGTGTGTGTGTGTGTGTTTTGAAAGCACATATGTGTATATATGAATGTTCTTTTACACTGGGATGCCATTTAAGAGTTATTTCACTCAATGACATAAGGTGCATAGAGGATGGAGGAGGTAAGGTGCCTCCTATTCTGATTCATGTACTGATTGTGATGCATTATTTCCGTTGCAGCTTCTCCCCCAGGCCATGCTACTGATGTGCTGGGTAAGTACAGATGGTGCCCAGTGCCTTGTTTTCTCATTAGATGAGAGATGTCTATAAAGTTGTGAAATGCTAGACCCCTGCTGTAGTCCTTGAACTAGTTTGATAATCATGGTAAGTTGAAACTCTTGCAGACCAATCTGGGATACTCGTGAAGTTAGTAGAAGGACAGTATAGCAGTCAGTAGAGGGCTACATTAAGGATGGATGTGACCGCAAAGTTAATGAAGGGCTACGGTAGAGATTGATAGGGGATGTTTGGATTGGTTAGTGGAGAGCTACAATAGAGACTGATAAAGGGCACCTGTATAGGTTAATGGAGGGCTACTGTAGAGATTAACCCTTTCCATGCCACAGAATAAGAGCTTTTCTGTATTGCAGAGTGCTGGGGCCAAATTGCAGTAGGTTCACTCATCTGTTCACTACTCATTCATTTATTGAGATATCTCTTAGATTTTTTTTGCATGTTTTTTTTACTTAGACCCTGTGCTGTGATGTGGTGTCATATTACTTTGATTTTGTCGGTCATTAGTATGATATCTAATCAGCTGTTTTTGTAATAAGCACCACGTAGTAGATATGGTTACTGGCGTACAACATCGTTAAAACGACCCCAAGATAGACATGGGCAAGCAGGGAAGAGGTTAATAGAGGGTGGTTGGATAGGTTAGTGGAGAGCTACAGTAGAGACTGGTATAGGGCACACTGTATAGGTTAATGAAGGACTCCTGTAAAGATTTGGTGGATGATGTCTGTTGTAGGGGTGACAGAGGCTTACTTCAGAGGTCAGTGGAAGGCTTCTGTTGAGAGCAATAGAAGGCTGCTGTACAGATGAATGGATGGATAATTTGGTATAGAGGGCTGTTGTACAGATTGACGGAGGTCCACTGTACAGGAGAAGGGAGGGACTTGAGGGTAATGAGGGGATACTGTAGAGGGTAACTGGGGAACAAAGTAGAAGGTAAGAGAGGGATATTTTGGAGGGTAATTGAGGGGCACTGTGAAGGATATGGAGGAATTCTGTAGTGGGTAATAGTGAGTTCCATCAAAGGATGGTATTGTGTTACTATTAACCATGCGTAAGTCATCTACATCAACTGCATCATATTAACCATGCAAAAGTCATCTACATCAACTACATCAGAGAATGACTGACAGCAGTCTGGGGAGTATTTTCTTTAACATATGATGCTTTCAGCATCTGAAG